>RJWH01005702.1:0-70127 GCA_004363575.1 Solenodon paradoxus | reverse complement strand
CTCTCTCTCTCTCTCTCTCTCTCTCTCTCTCTCTCTCTCTCTCTCTCTCTCTCTCTCTCTCTCTCACACACACACACACAGGTCTCAGCTCCATCATCACTCACGCAGAGAGCAATCCCCTTCTCCAAGTGCCTACCTAAAATCTCCCTCCCTCACACCAGGCTCTCTGCTTCCTTCAGCAGGGTTATAGTCATCTGCAGTGACCTTGCTTCCATGCTTATTTTCTTGTGTGCAATCTGTCTGTCTGCCTAAGGAATGGGAGACCCAGAGAAGGAAAGCCAGTCAGCACTTGGGTGTGAACTGTTGTGTCCACATCTCACCATACCACGAATCAAACAGAACTCGCTACGGGTGAGCTGAAGGGGCACGAGATGAAGGAGAGAAGCACTGGAGAGAACACTGTTGGGAATTAGAGACAGAAGCAGCACCCACCCTCCCCAATAGTGTGGGTGTGACCCGATTCCAGATTTGCAGCCTCAGGAAGCCGGGGGTGTGGGGGGCGCATACAAAGTCACGACTTCCCTGCACTCCCCGCTCACACGTCCACAGCAACCTGCGAGGAGACCACCACGTGAAGAAAGCCCTGCTTTCGGAGACTTTTTCAGGGCCGCACTCACCCCTGAGGCGTCTGCTCCTACCAGCACCCTGCGCAGCTGCCCTGCGATGGAAGGTTCTCTTCGCTGGGGGGCCACAGGAAACAGGGGTGGCGCTCCCAGCTGGCCTTGCATCTCATCTCCTGCCGGCTGCACAGAATTCCCTGTCCCATTCCAGAGGTCAACACGTACCTACTACGCGGCCCTGGGGGACAGACTTCCTGTTCCCAGCCAACCTCTGTGGACGGTTCTCGGCCTCAACCCTCTGTGCCTTGAGTTGGGGTAGAAATGCTACTGATTCCAGGGAAACAAAATGTTTCCCTTTCCAGGCCCACGTGTCTGGCTTGATGCAGACAACCACACACACCGTTGCTTGCAGTCTGAGAAGAAGTTCCCCCTCGCCGGGGCGCCTGGTCTGTTTTCAGACACGCCTCGCCCTCCTTCATCACAAGTCTCATGCGCAGAGCCGTGTTTCAGCCATGTATGTGCACGTGGGAGGATGACGTAACCATTCTTATACCTGACGCCACATTCCAGCACGTGGATTTTTCCTCAGAATACTTCCTGCTCTCTTTCCACATCAGTGCGCATCTTGTTTGAAGGGAATATTGTGTTTTCAGGTAAAGGCAAATCACCATCTGGTCTTTCTCCTGTAAAGGGTCCTTTAGTTTTAACGGCTCTTCATTACGACCTTTGAGACCGTGGGCATGCCTCTGGATGGACTTGTTCGAGGATTTCCCCACCACGGCCCTACAGAAGTCAAAATGTGGGGCGATGGGAGGTTGTGTCTAACAGTCCTAACAGCTATCGGTGAATCATCCTCCAAGGTGGCCATGTCAGACGAAGGCCCTTATCAGCCCTCGTTGGTACTGCATCTCCACCCATCTGGTGATCAAAAACCATTTTTAGGTCTCAGTTCAAGTGTCCTGCTTTCTGCGGGGTGACAGAACACCTCTGCTCTGGTCCCTGCTGCTGTGGCTAACACTCTATTTCCATTATTGACCCATCACGCCATATGGCATGTGCGCGCTCCCTTGTCTGCTCTACTCAACGATGAGGTCTTTGGGAAAAGGGCCAAAACAGACTCCTAGGAAAAGTGTGCTTGGCTGGACCCGATTAACCCCCTACTTTCTCCAGCTGCTACCACACGTCTTTGCCAGGAATTCTTGTGCCCCTGACAACACAGGAACAGGTGGAGTTTCGTATGAACTTCTGGCACTGACAAATATTGATGTGAAAGTCATTCTACGTGGAAATTAACGTGGTTGGTGCAACTGGAAGAAACTGGACTGGGACAAATCTCCAAGGAGAAGTCTGAGGGCAAGAATAAACATGAGCCAGGCTTTGTTGACCCCGGGACTTCAGCTCCTCAGTGAGGGGCCCAGTGCTCTGGCCATAGAGCTGTCTCGTGCCCCCGCATTCCGTACGTGAGTCTTGGGGGACTTCTTGACAGTTTCTGGGCACTTCAAATTTTGTCAAGTCTTGGATTTTACATATTTTGTTCCAATTTCCTGCAATGCCCTTCCCTTCCTGCCCACTGACTGGGCCCACTGTGATTCCTGGCATTTCAGATCCAAAGGTCTCCTCCTCTGTAGACTTTCCCTAGGAGATAGAGACGGAGACGGAGACAGAAATGATAGAGCTCGAGGTACATATATATGTATATATATAGTCACACACATACATATATATATATATATATCTACCAAAACCAAATACATATTAACATATTTGTGGACATTATGCATCATCACCATCTCTAACACTGCCAGACATAAGATGAACAAGAGAGGAGGGAGAAGGAGGAGACGGAATGTGGAGTACTCCGGAATATATCACATTAGCCATTAAATGCTCAGCCTGCAAATGGTTCTCATCATTTCTGTGAAGCGACTGACCAGAACTAGTCATATGACACCCCAGCCCCCGACAGGGAAAAAGAGGGCTGAGAGCTGCTGCAGAATTGTGGAGAATGGACCTAAAGACAAAAAAACCACCCTCCTGAACTTCAGCTTTGGATCATTCACACACATATCATGTGTTGCATTTCTACACATATGCTGCTGAGTCCTGCTGTTTTAAAAATGGCATTGTGCTCTAGTTTTCTGCTAGTTTTATGAAATTCAGTGATATCTTTGTAAAATCTTATAAAAGCAAATGACCCACTCAAAAAAAAAAAAAAATAAGCAAAAGCATGGAATAGACTCCTTTCTACAGAAGACACACAGATGGTCTACAGACACCTGAAAAAAAAGTACTGCAGCAGTCGTCACCAGAGACACACAAATAAAAACTACTACGAGATACCACCTCACATGAGTGAGAACAGCACGTGCTGGAGGGGGTGTGGAGAAACTCCCTACACTGTGGGTGGGCATGTAAATTGGTGCGACCTCTTTGGAAAACAGGATGGAGATTCCTCAAACAGATAAAGACGGATCTACCGCTGGATCCAGCAACCCCACTCCTGGGCATATTCCTAGAGGATAAAAAAGTCTCTAATCAAGAAAAATATCTGCACCCTGATGTTCACAGCAGCTCAGTTCACAACAGCCAAGACATGGAACTAACCTAAATGCCCAACGACAGGTGACGGATAAAAACAGCTGTGGTCCAGATACTCAAAGTAATTCTATGCAGCTACTTAAAAAAATGAAATTGTGTCCCTTGCAACACTCTGGATGGAATTAGACGGGATCATGTGAAGTGAAATAAGTCAGAAAGAAAAAGAGAAATACAGGATGGTTTCATGCATACGTGGGATAAGATAAAATGAAATGAAAAAGTAGATAAAACCCAGCAAAACCTCTCAGGACAGAAAATGATGGCTACCAGGGTGGTATGGGGGGAGGGATGGAAAGAGGGAAAAAGTGATGGTACAGGACACTGGAACTCTGGTGGAGGGTGTGGTGTGAAATATAGATGAGACACAATGACAATATTCAAAAATTTATGAAGCATTGTGAACGAAAGATCTACTAGTTATCAATAATTTTAAAAAATCTACATCATTGCATTTAGTATCAGTGATTCCGTTTTCACTGCTGTATAATACTCCATGGTGTGGTTAGTGCATTCTTCAGCTATATTTTTGATTATGGATGTTGAGATTGTTTCCAGATTCTTGCTTTATACACAGTGCAGCTAAGTAAATCCTTGTGCACGTGTCCTGGTACAAATAAGGTGTTTCCCAAACACTGCAAGTGCTGAGTCATATGTTCTCTGATCCCGACTCTATGAGGAGATGGCCCTTAAACTATGCTCCCTCCACCTGAACTTCACATCCCTTCCTTTCCTTGTAACCGATTTGTGCTTCTCTATTCCTTTGCATTTCCCGGAGTATGAGACATCTTTTCTGTTGGAGTTCATTGATGATTTGTGTTTTCTCTTGGGTGAAACATCTATATCTTTTCCCCATTTTTCTACTGGATTGTTTAACCTTTCTCTTTTTGATGTGAAAGTGTTTGTATCCTTTACACCTTTCCCTTTATATAGATTGAAACTATCTTCTACCAGCGTCTGGCTTAGCTTACCACATTCTTTATGTACCTTTCGTGGATCAGAAATTTCAGGGCTAGAGTAGTTTAATTTATCAGCCTTTATTTTGTGGCTTACACTTGATTTCTGAGTGAAGAACACCTTCTCTACCTGAGAGCTTATATATAAAGGATGTGGAGGAATAAGCTTTGTTCCGAGCAGAGTAAACAGTTAATGCAAAGGCCCTGAAGTAGGACAGTCATCTCTTTGTGTGCAGACACAAGACAGAGGCAAGGGGGCTGCAAGAAGTGAGAGAGGGACCCTGGCATGAGATGAAATCAGAGAACTATTGCAAGGCCCGATGGGCAATGGAGGTCTTAGAATTTTGGGAGCAGAGGACTAAGTCAGATGATGTGAATTATAATTTTCAAGGATCATCTTATCTGATGCATTAGAATGATGTGCAGGGTTACAGAAGCTGGGAAACTCAAGGAAGTAAGTGCAGGGGTACAGGAAAGGGATGACAGTGGTGGGGGTGGGGGCGGGGGTATAGGGAGCAGATTCTGGACCTATTTGGAAGAAAGAGGTCATAGAATTTGCTGATGGATTATATGTGGAATGTGAGGGGAAGCACAGTGTTAGGGTGGCTCCAGGATAATCAACCTGAGTGAGTGGAGGAAGAAAGCCATTGTTTACTGGGCTGAAAGAAGACACAGAGATGTGGGTGTGGCATGGAGAGGTTAGGAACCCTGCTTCGGACGTGTACGCTTGAGACGCCTCACAGACGCCTCACAGACAGACGACAGCTCATAGATGCCTCACAGACGCCTCACGGACGCCTCATAGACACCTCGCAGGGGCCTCGCACACGCACCTCGCAGGGGCCTCGCACACGCACCTCGCAGGGGCCTCGCACACGCACCTCACAGACGTCTCGGAGATGCCTCAACAGGCAATGGAAATGTTGAGAAGCAGTAACCTTGAATCTGGGAGAGATCTAGGCTGGAGAAAGGCCGGGGCATTGATAATGTATATGGACAGTACATACTGGAGTATTTATAGCGATAACAAAAGGTCTAAACATGGAAACAACTTTAGTGCCCATGGACAAGTTACTGGATAAAGAAGCTGTGGCCTATACACCAAGGGAATTCTATGTGGCTCTTAAAAAAGATGAAGTCATGTCCTTTGCAACAAGCTGGATAGGACTGAAGGGAATTCTGCAACGAGCTGGAAAGAAAAGTACAGAATGGCTTCACTCACACGGAGGAAATACATATTTATATATATGTATATATATGTATGTATGTATACACACACACACACACACACACACACACACACACAAAGTCCAACGAAATTCACAGGACAGACTGTGACTACCTGGAGTTTGAGAAAGGACAGAAAGGAGCAACTAAGTTCATGGCAACGGGCCCCAGGGCTCTGGTGGTGGGTGTGATGTGAAATACTCACAGACTGAGGTGTGACTTCACTACCCTAAAATGCATATTGCAATGTAGGAGCGTGAATAAAATTATTCATAAAAACATGAACCGCAGTTAGGGAATCAAGATTAAGACTATATCGAACCATACAACTTCAGTAACATTTTGACGAAGTTTCTATGCTGAAAAACAGAAGCAAAGGTCTCAGGAAGAGCCCTCCTCCGTTGGAGATGTGGACAGAGGGTCATGTGTCCGGAGATGCCAGGCATCTGTGCCCAGCAGGTGCATCCGGGCGCACAGACCCTTCTGCGGCCAAGTGGGTTCTGCACTCAGGTCGCAGGACCCTCCCAGGGAAACTGGGTTGCACCCGGCTGCGTCCGCACCCTTCTCTCTCCATCCTAGACGAATTATTGGCGCTAGTAAATGTTTGCTCTGGCTCATAAGTGCACAGTGCCTACCACACAAACCTCAACTGCCTGTAATCAGGACGCACGCACATGCAGAAAAGATTGTGCGCGCAGAAGATATAAATGCGCTGTCGCCCGAGGTTGTTCCAGAAACTGGGCCACTGAAATGGAAATTGCGTCCTGCGTTTACTTCCTAAATAACCTGCCTCCCTTTGCCACCGCCACCCTGGAAGGGAGAGGGAATTAGCTGTAAATATTTTACAGTTGGTAATTTGCTGGAGTAAATCACAGTTCGTTTTGCAGGGAGCGCCCTGAAGGAGCATCCGTTTCTTTTTCTTCTAGAGGTTATTTGTGATGTCATCTTCCTGGTTTCATCCACAGGTGGTGGAGTCCTGCGCATGCTGATGTCTCAGTACTCTCAGTCACTCTGTGTCTCCTGAATGGACTGGCGCGCTGGGCGGGGAGGGAAAGGAGGCAGGATTCCTCTTAGCTCTCCAAGAAATGGACCCACTGGACACCCATATGCATGCCCAACAAGTGATTCATGAATTTTCCAGCAACTTCTGGATCTGCTGCTAAGTCCTGGCAGATGAAGATCAGTATCACACATGCCATCATCAAGGAGTCCACCGCCTATTGCAGAGCTCACTGCTAATCCTTAAAACTTACCCAGACCAACAAATGTTTCATATTAATATTTATGGAACTCGTACTCAACGTCGCGCACCGTTCCAAGGGTTTTTGACAAGCTTAAATTCATTTAACCCTTGCAGTCATCCTCAAGGAGGGCGGAACCACCTCCGTCCCTATTTTATGGATAAGGAAACAGAGGCACAATGCCCTCTGGTCAATGACTTGTCCAAGCTGACAGGACCGTCCTAAGGTGGTTTCCTTAACCCCTCTTCAGTGTTCCCTGCTGATGTCTGCAAGCAAGAGGGTTGTGATTCAGCATCTATTCTATTTGCTTTATGGTGTTGATTTGCATTTGGTGATTCCTACCAGAAATTCTTTAATTTCTAATTCTAGAAAATAAGCTTGATGACGTGAGCCAGAAAAAGTAGGGCCAGAGAGTCACCCAACCAAGAATATCCAATATCCAGAGTATCCAATCCAGAATATCCAGTGGCGTTGCCACCGGGCTGAAATTTGAATCCACAATGTGTTGATCATATACAGGAAGCTGTTTTTCTGCTGCAGAGTGATAACTGGTATAGAAAAATGTCCGTTGAAGGCACTCTGAGGTCAGAGCAGAGACTGACTAACAGGAGAGGGCCGAGGCTGAGAAGAGGGCGACTCAGCTAAGTGGTGAACAGAAGAAGAACGTTTTCTCTCGTCCGGGGTAACAGGGCATCAGAGGGGGCAGAACTGTAGGTGGGTCACATATGAAAGTCAAGTACAGCCCTGGCTGCTTTGCTTGCCTCAGTTCTTGCACACGGGACATGACTAGTCATTTGCACTTAGCAGAGGAAGTGAGATTAATCAGGAAGCTTACAGAAAAAGCTAAGAGGGGAGAGTTTAAGAACAGTTTCCAAAAGATCTCCCCTTCGTCCCCCTCTCAACTGGGGGATCAACACCTGAAAAATGTTCTTGGCTCACTTTGCGTTTTAAAGGAAAGGTCAGGTAGGAGTGAAGGCAAGCAGCGGCAGGCAGGCAGGAAGAAAGAGGAGGGAGAAGCGTTTTATTTATTTAGTTGTTCGTGTTGATTATTTCGCGGGACTGAAACCCAGGACCTTGGGATGGATGGACTGTAGCCAACAGCTACTCCACCAGGGGGCACCAACTCCTGATTACTCTTTACCGTCAGTTTCTGAGCAGCTCCTTAGTCTGAACCTTCATTCTCTCACTTTGTTCAATAATCGCCCGGCTGCCCCTCTGAGCTATTGAAACCTTGCAGTCTGCAGTGCCCTTCATTGTTCCGCTATTGACTTTTTTTTTCTTAAATTGAGGCATCATTAATTTACAATACTGTATAAGTTTCTAGAAAATAGATTCACACTGTTGTCTTCCCTCCCTCTTCTCTGACTTTTGGTTCATCCTAGAAAACACTGGTTTGCAACAAGCAGAAGAAACACAACCAGCTATTGGACAAGGAAGTTTACTGAAAGAGGTGTCTTGTGAGGAGTGACTTGCTGAGAGGCTTGGGAGACAGACGAAAGCGGGAGACTGGATCCCTAGTCTGCAGCCTCCGATGCATAGGCTTGTGAGGGCCCCATTCCTGGAACAGGTCAGATGCAACTGTCTCCTTTCCCCTTTGACCCTTTTTCTTTCATAACGTACTTCTTATTTGTCCTCTTCTTTCCTCTGCTCTTCGTTTTGGTAGACCGCTTCACTGTGACCCAAAGTACTGTTTATTATCCATGTGAGTGACACTGCCGGGCCATATGGTGGAACTGACGCCGTTTCTCATGTGATAATTGGGATGCTTTGAACAAGATCAGATCAGAGGTAACATCTGAGCAAGAGCCCAGCAGAAGTATGAAAGTAGCCGCGTGGAGGAAATAGCAGCTGCAAACTTCTTCAGGGAAAGTGTATCCAAGCATCTGGGAGGGAGTAGCTGTATGACGAGAAAGAATCCTGAGATCTGGAGCGTGGGAAGGGTGGGAACAGAAGCGCAGTGAGGTCCAGACAAGGCCCAGCCTGTAGGTCGCTCTAAGAACTTTGGATTTTATCTTGAGTGAGATGGGAGCCATGATTTTGAGGAGGAGGAGGAGGACATGGCCAGACTTAAACATGTGACAGATGATTCTGATTACTATGCGGACAAGAAGCTGTAGGAGATAACGGTCGAGGAAGGAACTAGGAGGCAACCAGGAGGCTCCTGAAATAAGTGAGAGGTGACCTGGACCCAGGGGAATGTGATGGGACACAACAGAGCTGCCTTGTAGATCGGATCAAGTGTCAGAGCAAGAAGACCCGACAACGGCTCTCTGTGTCACAGAACAGAGCCAAGGTTTGCTGAAAAGAGATGAAGATCTAAAGAGAAGCAGAGTTTGCTTTGGGACCTGCTCATTCAGAGATGCTTCTCCGACATCTAAATATGAATCCTGAGAATGCAGCTGTGTTTACCAGTCTAGGTCTGCATGGAAACCTACACATTGCAAATCAGTATCTAGAAGGAACTTCAAGTCCTGAGCCTCAGCTCATACAGGGAATGGGTGAAAACAGAGAAAAAATATCTGAGGTCAGAGTTCTGGGGCTTCCTGGGAACCTCAACTGACCCCTCTTCCAACAACGGAGGCTGCTCTTTCAACAAGATGAGCCATATTGAATGGTCAGTTGTTTTTGTCATGTGAGTCTAATGTGACTTCAACACACTGACATATTGTCCCTTGTCAACCGTGTCCATTGTAGACCGAAGACAGTGTCCACTGACTAGCAGCATCAAACCTAGAGACACAGTGAGGCTGGGACAGGTTGGTGGGAGAGGAGCTGGATTCCCAAGCTTCCATCAGGGCAGCCTGGCCCCTGGCAGACTTAGGTAGGTGACCGGTTAGCAGAACTACAGAAAGGACCTTTTCAAAAGAGATAATGCAATTAACAAAGTCAATTTATCTCATCCAAGGCATCTAAATGAGCAAACCCACCTAGTGCTCAGATCTTGGAACTCACTTCCCCTGAGGGGTCCTAAATCGAGTCGAATGTATTGTTTCCTCTTAAAATCACCTTGATGGCATTTTAAGAATCAAAGCAATATGTTTAAAAACTTTCCAATTTAACTTTATATTTCTAGTATGTGTTTGTGTGTGTGTTTATCAAATTTGCACATTTTATAGAAGATGGGCTTTCTTTTGGCGTGGGTGTTGTCTTCTATTTCATCTACTTTCAAACACTCTAAGTAGTTTTAAGCGACAATGATAAAAACCTATTCTTTAAAATTTGGTTTCCAGGGATTAAAAGAGTAGCATACCTAAGTAGATGTTAAACACTCAAAGGGTGCTGAATTTTAAACGATAGGGTCATTAGGTGAATTGATTGCTGGTCCAAATGGTGTTTGATTAATTAAGCTGAGGTGGGTCTGATTAACCAGGTACCATCAGTGTCATTTATGGGGCAGATAAAGTAGCTGGACAGATTCATGGGAAGAAATGAAGTCAACAGACTTACAGAGACGATACTGGGATTACAGGAGGGGGGTGGATAAGCATTTTTGAATGAAGATATCCAGGATGGCTCCTGTCCATCCGATGACACCAGTGGGGTGCTGACTCCCCCTGTTAGTTTTCATGGCTATTTGGTAAACTCCAGAATTAGAAGTGTTTTCGTTTCTAAGAGAAGAACCGTGGTTCTCGCTGAAGAAAACGGAACTGGAGTCATGGATCTAAGACTGAATCTATACCCAGCAACTTATGAGTCACTCCAGCAATGTGTTCTCTTGTATTTTACTGTATGTCTCGGGCCTCAATTTCCTCACTGATGATGGCGATAATAATGCTTTCATTATTCCACTTTCGTGAGGATTAAATAAAGCGATTACATAAAAACACCCAACTCTGGGGGCAGACTCAGACTAACTGCTTTCTCTGAGGGCAGAGACCTAGGCGATATTCCCCAGCTTCTCTGAAAGCTGGATGTGGGCTTGTGACTGAGCTCTATCTAGCCAGTAGAATATAAGCTGAAGTGATGTGTCATCTCTTCATAAAACGTCGGCCCCATAACACTTCCCACTCATGGTTTTCCATGTTCCTTCCTCGGATATTTGCACCCAGAAGAGTCTCAAAAGGTAGATGTTCAATATATCAGAGCCTCAGTGAATGTGGGATTTGGTGTCACTGTGCAGCATAAACCTTTTCTCTTCTGGCCCAGCCACCCCCTCCTTCCCCATGGCTATTGATGCGGGTAAAAAAATAAATGGCTGCAGTCTGGTGCCCTCCTGGTCCAAGTCATACAGACAGAATCTGACACCTAGTAAGTGCTAAATGAATGTTTATTTTCTTTCACCTTTATCCTCAAGAAAGAACATGGGCAAATGAGCTAAAACTCTGGCAGAGTAAATCGCCTAGCATTATACAAGAGAGGTGGGAGAGAGACAGAATGCATGGCGACTGCTGGATGGAGGCAGGATGGATTTGTTCTACAGATACCAGATCATGAATGGGATAATGAGCCTCATGCTGCCCAAGGGACAGCTATTTCAAGGAAAGGTATTTTACGTTGCTTGATTTGCTGCTATGTGAGGAAGCGGATAGGAAGAAAATGGGAACAACAGGGGAGAAAGCAAGCAAGAGAAATGGTGGCCCTACTGACAAAAAACCCGAGGCTTTCCCCAGCAGCACCACGAAGAATTCAAAGCACCACCTTTCAAGAGCCTGGAGGATGGATGACAAATGTCCTGGCAAGAAGGAAATATCTGAATTAGGGGTGGTCTTGGGTGATGATGAGGACAGATGCCCTGGAGGCCTTCTTCAGGACAAAACTTCTTGCCGTGATAGAACCGAGAGACCTTACAAAGATTTGATTTAGTTCATGATTTTAAGCAACTTTTGTGCGTCATGTGCCAGCTTCAGAACTGCGATCTTGACCCACCTACCCTCCGCTGAAACACTTTCTGCATCTGGAAATCAAGTGTGCTTGCAGGCTGGAATACTATTGTACCACACAACTTTTTGTTTCTTATATCCTTGGAAGAGAGGAACTGAGACTAAAATAAATGTAACACATTTGAAAATAACTCCTGCTCTTGTTTCAGTGTCTTACTGTTGGAGCCGCATAAGAAACTTTTGTCTGTTAAGAGACTATAACTCAAGACAGATTTTAAACATGGAGAGGATACTGAAAAGGGGGGAGGGGGAAGACAATCACAGAAAGTATATCAACTTGATTTGGCTATTTAAAAAAAGAAAAGCTGAGATCACAAAGTGAAAGCATAGACTGATCTATCCATCCACCCATCCATCCATTCATCATCCATCCATCCATCTAATAACCACTGATTGAGGACAGTCTATACCTACATACTGTGCATATAAATGCAGAAAGTATCAGGAAAATGAATCAATACTTTTATGCAAAAGAGGTGAGTAATTAAGAATGCTGATTATTAATATATGTAACCAACTTAAAGTGCTTCACTGCGCCCATGATTAAAGTTTATTCATTTATTCCACAAGTGTTAATAGAGTGTCTCTCAGTCTGGGCACTGACGTGGCGGATGCATCCACTTCTCCATGCAGCCTACATTCCGGGGGGACAGGGGGTGTTGTGAAGACCCTAAGCACAAAAGGGAGGAGCAATACACTTTCAGTTTTAGTGAGGAAAGTAGTGAAGAAATCTGCCCAATGAGAAGATAGACATTTTAGCTGGGTTCTGAAGGAATAGAAAGTCAATCCCAGAAAAGCCAGAGGTAGTAATGCCCCAGGTGTTAGGTGCAGCATGCGTTCGGACCCTGAACAAAGGAACAAAAAGTAGCCAACTGATCACCACATAATCAGCAAGGGAGAAGATGATGACATGAGGCTGGAGAGGAGAAGGTGGGGCCTAGGTTCGGTATCAGAGAATAGAAATTCCATATGACCCAGTTATTCCCCTACTGGGCATTCACCCCAATGACACAAAAACACTTATCCGAAGAGATACATGTACCCCCATGTTCACTACAGCACAATTCACCATAGCTAAGAGCTGGAAACTACCTAAATGCCCATGAACAGATGCATGGATAAAGAAGATGTGGTACATATACACTATGGAATATTATGCAGCCATCAAAAAGGGAGAGCTCCCGTCATTTGCACCAACATGGATGGACTTGGAGAGAATTATGCTTAGTGAGATAAGCAAAAAGGAGGACAGACATTGTATGATGGCACTCATATGATGGGTAAAGAGATAATAAGTGAATGTCATAAATGAAACACTAAAAACATAGCGGGGGGAAGGGAGAACACAACTCCAAACAACAATGGACTCTTAGGGATAAGAGACAAAAAGGCAAATCAGGTGGAACCAAAGTGATGGGGGAGACATGGGGGAAATGGGATGAAGGGAATTACCTGTAAACGAAGGGAGAAAAAAAGGTGGGGGAATATTAGTAAACCTACTGTGCTATTTGTAAATGTAAAAATACTACTATGTATATACCTGCAAACACGTCATTGTCAAAATGCAATATCCCTTCAATGATGATAAATAATAAAATAATTTAAAAAAAGAGTTTGGATTTCATTAGGAAGCCCTGTACACAAAAAGGGTGCCTTGAAGAGGGTTCATTTTTAAGAATTCACCCAAATTTTCAGGGACAACATGGACTGCAGATGTGTGGGGGCGAGAATGAAAGCAAGGAGACTGTTTCAGAAGAAAGAAGGCAGCTTGGCCTAGTGGGTGCTAGCGGAGTGAGGCGCGAGGGGCTCAGAGACGCAGAACGAGGGGGTCTGCTGACAGGCTCCATATGAGCAGTTAGGGACACAGGGACAGAGAGGATGTCTCCCAGGCTTCGGGCTTTGGTACCGGGGCAGCTGGAGGAGCACTAAGAGAACTGGAAGACAACTAGGCCCAGACCCACATCGCCTGCCTTCAGCCCCAGCTGACAAGGAACTGACGCTGCCCCGTCTGCAAAATGGGGGTAATAATAGTTTCCTTAACTACCTCAGAAGGCTATTAAGACTATTGAGAGGATCGCAAGAGATAATACGATAATAATGAAAATACTAATGAAGAAGTTAGGGGAAGAACATGCTCTCTGTGATGCCAGGTGGCAGTTCACGTAAATTTCTTCTAGGCCCATGCTAATGATCTTCTTTTGATTGGGGGAGATCTACGAGCCATGAAAACAATGCAATGGGACTAATTTTCATAAATCAGAATAGAAAAGTTTTCTCATTATGGTACATTGGCACCAGGGATGGGAGGCAGGTGTGAGGCAGGGTGCAGATGAACGACTCAAATGCAGCAGAATGAGCCCTGCAGTCCTAAAACAGCTGGGGCAACCCAGTCATCCGTAGATACCAGGGGAACTGGCACCTGCTTGTGAGTGTGGACTGGAAGGCTGTGAGATGTCCTCCCATAGCATCTGTGGCTAAGGGTACACAGAATGGTTCCAAATATGCTGCCTCTCTATGACCTTATAAGACTCCCAGAATAATAACGTCTTACAAGCACCACTGTGGTGAGAATAAGAAGATGTAAGAGATGGGAACACTCACCTGGCCCTTCCATGCTTGCCACACTTTCTCCTTCTCCGAGAGCCCCTTCTTTCTGCGGAACTATGTCAGGCCCCACACCCTTCACTGTCTCCGTCTTCCCCTCCTGGCTCTTAGCACCATCGACTCTACAGAGGTTTATTTACTAGCTGTCTCCCCGCTGGCATGGGTTCCATACGGATGGGGAATTTGTCTGTCCAGCTCACTATTCTATTCCTAGTGTCCGGCCCATAAATGACCATTGGTAACATTTACTAAGTGATTGCAAAAATGAATGTGAATGAATTACCTCTCATGATGTCTGAAGATGGCGACCACTGAGAGCAAGTTGGCTTTCCTTTTTCTCATCCCCCATCACTATTAGGGCAATGCTCCCTTCAGTGCATCTGGAATCTGATCGCCTGGGTTCAACTCTTGGCTCTGCTACATACCAGATGCTGGTCTTGGGTCCAGTTATTTAACCATTTTGAACCTCTGTTTCCGTAGCTTTAAAATAAAGGTAACGACAGTAGCTACCTAATAGGGTGTCCGTGACTCTGGAGATTATAAAGCCACAGACAGAGTTTCCTATACACTAATTTTGGCATATTCCTCCCACCCCACCACACCACCCATTCAGTGCCCTGAGCCTTTTGTTCTTATGCCCCTGTATCACCCATGAGCCTGAACCATGTCTGCAGATTGCCTTGGAGAGGACTGATTCACTTGCATAATTCTTAACTGGTGTATCAATACCCTCCCTTCTTTCCTCTAACCATCAGTCAATCCATCCATCTGTCATCTGTATACCTATCCACCATCATCTGCATCCATATGTCTGTCACCATCCATCCATCCATCCATCCATCCATCAGTTCATTCAATCAGCATTTACTAGGCACCTCCTATGTGCCAAATCCCATGTCATATCATAGAGCTCCCAAGGAACACAACATTTATGCTTAATTTTATTTGTCAATTTGACTGGGCCACCGGGTGCCCAGGTATTTGGTTAAACATGAATTCTGGGTACATCTGTGAGGATGTTTCTGGATGAGATTAAATTTGAATTATTAGATTAAGTAAAGCAGAGTGAGAAAGGACTCTCCTCTTTGCTTGTTTTCAAGCTGGAACATTAGTCTTCTTCCGTCTGAACTTACACTTGGACTAGAATGTATACCAATGGTTTTCTTGGCTCTGAGAACTCTGGAATCAGGAACTTATATCACTGGCATTTCTAAGTCTTCAACCTGCTGATTGCAGTGTGGGACTTCTCCACCTCCATCATGGTATGAGCCAACTTCATTAATAATAAGTATATCTCTTTATCTTGATAGAAATAGATAGATAGATAGATAGATAAAGCAGGTAGACAGACACTCTCCTACTGGTTTTGTTTCTCCGCAGAACCCAGACCAATCCAATTAAGGTAATATTCCTGCCCACAGGATCTAGAACCAGGGCCTGGAGCTTCTAGCTGACCAGGTCTGATAAATCGTCAGACATGTGTCTTGGCAGTGGTCACTGGACATGGAACAGTAATCACCACGTACCTTAGCTCTTAATGACACTGTCATGATTCCTCACTAATCAAATTCACATTGCCTCTCTCTGAAAGCCAAACAGAGCTGGGTACTGTCCTGTGGAGAAGCAGGTTATGCTCCATTCGCTGCCATGTTCTTTTTGCTAAGGAAAGTGTAGCCACAGATGGGGACAGGACAGAGATGGATGGAGCCTTGGACAACATCACAGGATCAGGACTCTGGAGAACCTTGAACACTATTCTGGTTCCTTCGGGGGGACCCAGGTTGGGCCAAACAAGGTGCTCAGTGCCTGTAAATGTTCCCTAAGAACCTCAGCTTGGCATTTCCAGATTCATCCAAAGCCTCCTACCACCATCTAATTCCCTACTGCTCTTCTCCAGTAAAATGGAGCCCCATGAAGGCAGGTATTTTCATCTCTTTGCTCATGGCTGTGTCCTCACATTCAGAGCAGAACTTGGCACATGACAGGCACTCAGCGAATATTTCCTGAAAAAGCAAATTCTTGACATTTACATTTGGAGTCTGGGTTTGAGTTCTCTGTGGGCACATACAGTAGACATTTGATAAATGCCTATTTCTTCTCTTCCTCATTCCTGCATATTCATGATGGTACAGAGCTAATGTCTACATTCCTAGCTAGCAGCACACCAACCTGAATGCCCCATTACTGACTTCTTCTTGGCATCTCTCCAGGATGAGCTCTCTTCCTTGGGGATCTGTAGTTGTGTCTCAGTAATACCCAACTGCAGGCTGCCCTTTGCACAGGGGCTCCCAGAAGCAAAGGTGGGAGAAAGGCTGGACATCATGGTCTCTCTCAGGTGTCAGGGAATCAATGGCCACAGCCATGAGAGATGAGTCATAACAACAAACACCACCTTGGAAAGGCAGGGAGCAGGTGGCCGAACTCTTCTCTGTTACTAGAATGTAACAATGTGTACAGACTCTGATCAAGCAAGATTTATGTCCAATAAACATTCACTGAATATCTGTGATGTGCCAGATCCTTTGCTAGATGTTTTTCATATATCTGTTCATTAATCCACTCAACAACATACCTGATGAGATGTATCAGAGTTACAGAGATGTAATATTACCATAAATCAAGGTACATCTAAGTAAGAAAAAATGCTTCCTAGTTCCCCATCTCTTCTTCTTCGCGAGCAGGGATGGATTAATATCTAGAAGGCAAAATGGCTTCAATGGTCAGACACCTGAATATCAACTTTGCTTTTGCTCATTTTTTTTTTTTTTTTTTTTAGTCTAGCTTAGTTGTTCTCAAACTTTGAGGTCCCCGTTTCCCAAATGGTACCAGGTGGTATAAGTAAAACCTCTGAGACCAGACTTGGTGGGTGCTGTGAGGACTTCTCAGGGGAGAATGTTGACGGTGGGCTGAACAGTCCTCAGTCTGACTCCCGACCTTGCCTCATCAAGGAGACTCCATTCTCTGACCTTGTCTTCCTAGTCGGGGCTCCTCGCAAGTCTCTGGATACGTTCTCGGAGTCAGGATGAGGGGGCCTGGGAAGGTGGAGGGTTTTCCAGCTCTCTGGCATCCCGCCACCCTTTCCTATAACTCAGAGTTACTGATTTTCTTTGTCGTTGCTTGGAGACTTCGCATCTCCAAATTAAAATCCCTTATAACTATTTATGATCACGTGCCCTCTGGAGGGCGGTACATATCTTCCACATGGCCCCTCGGGATCTCCATGGGGAGGGCTCCTGTGTGGCAGAGGGGGAGTCGCAGGTCACCTTCATGAATCTAGTTGCTTTTATGGGTTCAGCTCTCCAGGTCTTATTAGTTTTCGAGGCCGGTCCTATTCCTGGGGGAAATGAGGTGCATCCTTTCCGCATTCCTTTGCAGAAAGAAAGAAATGGATGGTCCTCCAGGCAGGCCCCTGAGTGCCTTGTAGACAATGATTCCCCAATGTCTGTCAGTCCATGACCCGTGGCGAACTCTGCCAATGTGGACTCCGATGAATGATGAATGACCTCTCTGGGGTGGTTGGCAGGATCCTAACATCCAAATGCTGAATGTGTGTGTGGTTCACTTGACTCGTCCTGGCACGCAGAACACGGCCGTGCAAACGGATCCCATCCAACCCTGCGCCTCCAGCTGTGTGGACTCGGGAAAGTGTCTCAACAGATCTGAGTCTCAGTTTCATGTCTCTGAAACTGCCGATTGGAAAACTGCGAAAATTTGAGGCAAAGAAAGAGAGACTGACATGAAGTAGTTACAGCATGCCTGCTACTTTTTATATTAGACACATATTATTTCATGTGAAGTCTATTTGATGTGGGGACAGCATCGCTCAGCATCTGCAGAGCAGGATGCAGATGTATGAACAGCGAACTAACCAGCAAAACCTGAAGGAGAGCCCAGTGGAGGATCTCAGCTTAGCAGCCTGCATCTCAGCCACATGCCTGGATGCTGGCACCGTTTTTTTCTCCAGGTAACCTGGACACACCCAAAGCCCCTCACCCTCATCTACATACAGAATCCATCTTGCCTGTGTGAGAGGCAGGCAGCTTGGGTCCCGCACACACACACATGCACACACACACAAAGACACACAGACACACAGACACACACACACACACACACACACGAAGCCCCGGAGCAACGCTGCAAGCGGCAACAGACACAGGAGACATGTCCGCTGGGCAGACTCTGGTGGAGGAGCAATGAAACTGAAACGGCTGCTACTTTTTCGTCTGTTTCACCGGGAGAAAGGTGTCCAGGTTTGAAGTCCACGATCATCCACAGCATGGCTGGAACTGAAAACGGACGTTTGTGGGGACTACTGGCTGACACTTGTCCCTAGTGCGGTGTGCATGTGTGCTTAGCTACATGCACGTGGACACTGATGTGTATTTACACGCACGTGCGCAAATCTCTGTAACAGAGCCGTCAACCCCGATGCAGTTTGCAGGTGTGGCCGCGGCAAGGGCTGGAGGGCCGGGGAGGAGTGTGGATATTTAACTACTCCTGGCTCCTTTGATTAATGAACACTTAGCCTTTTTCTGTACATAATGGTGGAGCATTTGCGACTTGGGTCTTTGACAGCCTGAGGTGCTGCGATTTCGTTTCACCCTGGAGAAATAACAGTGGCTGGGATTCAGTCAGGTTGGCCAGGTTCAAATCGTCACTGTCATTCATCCAGTGGGGACTTAACGTTCCAGCTTCTGCTTTGGGTGTTTGAACAGGTTTGTTCCTGAATCTGTAAATAGTCGATTACCAGAGCCAGTCAGCTTTCTCCTGACTGGTCATTTCCCACGCTTCAGTTATATCCTAGCAAATTATGCTTTGTCAGCTAATTGTCATATGTGTAATTGTTGCATGCTGAGTGCACCTAACTGGAAAGTTTACAAAAGTCCACTCAAGGCATCTGTCTGCAGGTCAGGAAATGAGAAAACATAATTGTGTTATACTCTGAAATGTAAAAACAAAAACAAAAACAAAATCAAGAGCTGAAGATCAACTCCACTGATGAAAAGAAAAGAAGAGAGAATGACTGCGGGGCTTCTGCAGAATGCGCAGGGCAGCTTTTGAAGTTCTCATTTAAAATACAGTCCACACGTCTCAAGGAAAAATTAATACTGGGGATCCGTGTGTGGACCCCAAGTGGAAAGGACGTCTTTCCAGAGAGCATTTGAAACGGAAATTGAGAGGACCATGTGAATGCAAACTCGTCCCTTGTTCAGTCATCGAGCACAGCTGACAAGCACATGCTGGAGGGACCTGTACGTTACAACACGGCTGTACATTCTCATCAGCTTCACACCCCTATACAGCCAACGGGCCACCCCAACACCCAGCTAAGCAGCGCAGACCAGCCGCCACCACTACACCCAACCGGTCAACCCACCAACGTACACACCACCAGCGCCACACACCACCCGCACCGCCACTCAACCACGACAGCCCCCCGACGTCGCACCATGAGTCTTAACCACAGGCAACACTCTCGACCAGCCACTCACTACAAGCAGACACCACCACGCTCAACCACAGGCACGTGTCATCGACGACCATCACAGCGAACCAAACATCACAGCCAGCTAATAAGACACACCAGGAACAGAAACAAAGTCACATTACCAGGAAAAGACAGATTCAGAAACCGACCTCTGGATCTCTGGCTTGAGGCCAAATGCATATCCACAAAACAAAATGCCTCTGAGTGATAAGTGTCACCTGTACTGAGCACCTACCCATTGCTGAGCGCCCTATCTCCCTTAATGCCTTACGACTCGTAGCAGGAAAACACTATACATTTTTTAAAATGAAGAAATGCAGGATCAGGGAGTTAAAGAGAATTGCTTGATGCCAAGAAGAATGGTTTAGAAAAGAAAAAAAGTTTGTATCGAAGACTTGAAGCTGCCTTGGGGTCCAGCCACTCCAAGGGAGGGCTTTGCACTTGGCGGGGACATCCCTCATTACCGCCCCACCAGTGCTGAGCGTGACGGTAGGGACAAGGAGAGGCAGCCGCCATGGGATCTGAGTACCCTGCATGTTCATGCTGAAAGCACCAAATTTAATTTAACCGGTGCCGTTACTTACGCTCAACACTCACCACCTTAGTAGGTCCCGACCATCAAGGTGCAGCTACCATGTACCTGCTCGTTCCCAGGAGAGGGACAGGTCAGTCTTGCTGATGTCTCCTTCTAGAGATGCTGGGCCCTTGACCCTGGTTCCTTGGTGTGGAACTGCATGGTCACCACCTTTCTGGGCCCCTCACATGGCCCATAGGCCTCAGGAGAAAGCGGGGAACAGATGTCAACACGTAGATGTCCCTACTGCTTCCTTTGCTCTGAGTAAGGGCTGTCCTTCTCTGATCCATGAAGTCCCACTGTCTATCCTAGGGTGTACTCCTTCTTGTCTTCTGTAAGGACGAGGTTCCTCCTGATGGTGGGTTGTGGAGGTAAATCATGATTAACAAAAATGGATACAGTCCTGCCCTCGTGGTGCCTGAAACCTGATGGGAGGGAGGGACATAAAATCCAATGATTAAATAGTTGATTTATAATCGCTACAAGTGCTGCATAGATGAAGCCCAATGTATCATAAAAGCCCATAGTCTATGGCTTTGACTAGATGGAGAGACAGGAAGGGCTTCTAGGAAGAGCTTCAGATGAGCTGAGAGCTGAAGGATGCTGAGTTACCTGGAGGAGGAAGAACACATGTTTGATTGTGTGGCCCCCAGGGAGCAGGTAAGGGTTGATGGAGCAAACAGAACGGGCCAGCTGAGTCTTCAGACCTGAGGCCACACTCTGGAAGGATGTTATTCTTATCTGGAGAGATGGAAAGCACTGGAGTTTTTTTTTTTATTTTGTCACCTCCCACCCCATGGCAGCCATTATCCTGTGTTGTGAGTTTTTGCTGAGATTTGTTCCATTTCATCGTATTCCACAGGTGAGTGAAACCACCCTGTAGTTCCCTTGTTCTTTCTGACCTAGTTCACTTCACGCATTTCCTTCCAAGTCCATCCAGATTGTTGCCAAGGTACACAGTTTCATTTTTTAAAGTAGCTGTAAAGTATCTAGACCCCAGCTTCTTTATCCATCATCTGTTGTTGGGCACAGAGGCTGTTTCCAAGTCTTGGCTCTTGTGATCGGACCTGCTGTGAAGATCGGGGTGCAGATATTATTTCTGATTAGAGATGTTGTGTCCTCTGGATATATTCCTAGGAGTGGTATTGCTGGATAAAATGATAGATCCACATCATTTGTTTGAGGAATTTCCATAATGTTTTACAAAGAAGTTGCTTCCATTTACATTCTCACCAACAGTGTAGAAGGGTTTCTTTTTCTCAAAACCCCCTCTAACACCTGCTGTTTCCAGTCTCTTTGATACAGGCCATTCTCACTGGTGTGAGGTGGGATCTCATTGTGGATTTTATTTGCATTTCTCTGCTGATGAGTGATGAGCGACATTTTGTCGGGTATTTGTAGGCCAACTGTGTGTCTTCTTTAGATACATGTCTATTCAGTGCTTTTGCCCCTTTTTTGAGTGGGTCATTTGTTTTTATTGTTGAGGTATGTGAGCTCTATTTTGGAGGTTAAGCTCTTATCTGATGTATGCTGTGCAGTGAAGTGTGTTAAGAAAAGGGAGAGATGAGGGCTAGAATCAACATTATTTCATATTTTAAAATAATTTCTTTTATAGTTTTGGGAAGAATGGATCGGGCAGGGGCCAGAGTGGAAGGGACTGAAGTGGGGATGGCGGGAGTCAACGTCACTGCAATAATCCTGGTGGATGATGTCATCTGCGGGCCGAGGATGGAGGGAACAGTAAGACTAGAGGGATTTGGGAACTATTAAGGGTTTAAATTAGAAAGATGGCTGGTGCCTCTGATGTGCTGAGGTGAGGGGACCAGAGGTGCTAGGGTGGGTCCTGGGTTTGGGGTCTGTGTAGCAGAGTGACAGGTGATCCTTGGGTCTCTGGGAAGACTATTTGGTTGAGACCCAACACCAGGACCAACTTTTCCCTTAATGGGAAGGAGAGCATGCAAGGAGAAGGGGATCCTTTATTTCATACCAGTGCAGCTCGGGGCTAGCTGTCATCAAGTCAAGGCCATTGAAATCCTGTTCATTATAAGTAAACACAGCTGAGCTGCTCAGAGCTGCCCACTCAGCAGGGCCAGCAGCGCCGGGCCTCGCACTTGAATGGTTATGTTACCTAATCTCGAGCCCATCAGGAGCTCCTGGAAAGAATGCCAGCACCCTGTTCATTACCACGACTCTTCCAGGTGTCAGAAAACAAACAAACGCAGAATCCAGAAACCCAAGGGTGCTCAAAGAACAATTATTCAGCATGTTCCACATGAAAATTCCCCGCACAATCGAGGTGGTCTGGAGGAAGAAATTTTCATTTCCCAGTGACAGCAGGGAGGTGGTGGGGAGAGAAAGAGGCAGCGGCTCAGAAACCGCGCACTTGGCAACCGGCTAACACAGGCACATGCTGGAGGCCCAATCGAATCGGGGTTTGGTGTCAAAAAACACAGAGAAAAGACTGAAACCTGCAGTTAGAAAGATGCCGCTGGAGAAGAGCTGATGGAAACGGATGTGCAGGAGGAACCTGGGATGGATGACAGGCTGCAGAGCTGTCTACCTTTCACTCCTTCACCACGTGTTCTCGTCCGAGGAAATGCCCGACGCTGTTCTAAACGTGCGAAGCAGATGCGATCCCCCCTCAGGGTGCGACAGTCTAGAGGCTAAGTCAGGTATAGAAGATTTGCAAGTGGCTCCGGGCTCTCCTCTCATAATGATAAGGAGGATAATGAAAAACCAAGGGGAGGGAGAGGAAGAGGGCTGTCATCATAAGGCAAGGAGGGGATGACACTGAGTCTCAAGTAAAGTGAGGAAACAGTCGCGCAGATTCAGGGAAGCAGTCCGGACACAGCTGACATGAATGCCATTTACTGCTCACGACAGGTTATGTTTTATTAACCCATTTGAAAGATGAGAACGCTGAGGACTAGAGATAAGTGATATCTAGGTAGTGAGGAGTGAGTCAGACAGGAGCAGGGAAGCAGGGGGACGGGAACAGAGGCATCCTCCAATCAAAAGGGAGCAAACTGTGAAATGATGTCAGTATGAAGTCCTCCAATCAGATTAAAAGGGAACCATTAACGGACCAATCAAAACCCTTGTCCCAGACAATCCTGGGCGGAATAAGAACTACCAGATGCCTTAAAAACGTCAGCCCCAAGCTCCTCTTGGACTGCTCCCCTCTTGGACTATGGCCCACCCTTATGCTATTTTAAAGGGTGTACTGTCTTCAATAAATCTCACTTACTTTTGCTTACTGGCTGTGCTATCTTCTTTGTTCCCGGAGCTGGTGGGTCTGATGGAATCTTCTCTTGGACTTGCAAGAACCCTCGAGCGAGACCCCCAAACCCTCATACTAATAATATGTCTGGGATTCTGCAGTTTGCAACTGGCAATGCTGAGGCTTGGACCTAGAAAGGCCTGACTTAACTTTTTAAATGTTTATTAAACAAAAAAAAACCACATGACCCACCACCCAAGAAAGGAAGGTGGGTAAAAAACCCTCTCCCACTTGATCCGCCTCATGGTGCATCCATCTCCCCTCTGGTAACCTCGGTTCTGCTGTAAGGTCCAAAGGGTTATTTCAGATTTTAGCCCATCAGTTCATAGACACTTTTATATCCTGGTTATAGGTGGAGTCAATCTATCTTAGTCTTTCTCCTTGTGACTTATCTCACTGAGCAACAGATATTCGAGTTGTTTCTATGTTGTGAATAGCAAGATCTCACCTTTTTGTGGCTGAGTGCTATTAGAGAGAGAGAGAGACAGAGAGAGAGAGAGAGACAGAGAGAGACAGAGAGAGACACAGAGAGAGAGAGACAGAGAGAGAGAGAGACACAGAGAGAGAGACACAGAGAGAGAGAGAGACAGAGAGAGAGACAGAGAGACAGAGAGAGAGGAGAGAGAGACAGAGAGACAGAGAGACAGAGAAACAGAGAGACAGAGAGAGAGAGACAGAGACAGAGAGAGACAGAGACAGAGAGAGAGGAGAGAGAGAGACAGAGAGACAGAGACAGAGAGACAGAGAGACAGAGAGACACAGAGAGAGAGAGGAGAGAGAGAGAGACAGAGAGACAGAGAGAGAGAGAGACAGAGAGAGAGAGAGACAGAGAGAGACACAGAGAGAGAGACAGAGACAGAGAGAGAGAGAGACAGAGAGAGAGAGAGACAGAGAGAGAGAGATCGATCTTCCTTTTCCATCAGTGGGCATTTAAATTGATTGCATATCTTGCCTGTTGTGAACAGTGCTGGTGTAATCATACGGATAAACACACATTTCCAGGTTAGTATTTTCATATTCTTCAGACAAACACCTACGAGTGTGATTTCTAGGTTATACAGTAGGTCTATTTAAAAAGTAAAAATAAAAGAAGGTAGGAATGAAGGCAGGCAGGCAGGCAGCAGGCAGGAAGGGAGAGGCGGGAACAGGATTTTATTTACTTATTTATTCACGGTAATTGTCACAAACCCAGGTCCTTGGGCTTTTCTGTGGACTGTGCCCCAGGAGTGGGCTTCGCACCTGAGCTACCAGGGTGCACCGACTTTAACATTTTTGAGCTCTCTCCATCTGTTTTCCAAAGTGGCCGCACCAACCTGCATTCCCTTCCATCGTCTGTGACGTTTCCTTTCTCTCCATACTCTCGCCAACACCTGTTGCTTCTTGTCATTTGGATTTAGGCCATTCTCACCACGTAAGGTGGTACCTCTTTGTGGTTTTGATTCGTGTTTCTCTAATAATAATAATAATAAATGATGAAGAGCACTTCCTCGAGTGCCTGTTGGCTGGGCATCCTCTTTAGAGGTGTCTGTTCAGACCTTCCACTGACCTGACTTCAAATCGGCCACTCTTCCAACTACACTCAACTACCTGCCTGCTGTTATGTTTCACGTAGGTTTCGACCAGTCAACAAAGGGCTGATGGAAACAGTTCCTCAAATAACCACACCCGGACAAGGCTTGCTTCAAGAACTAGGACTCAAATGAGGGGGAAAATCGTGAATGGAGACAGACAAGATTCACTTCTCTCGGCTGCAAAATGCACCTGCCCTTAAGGTTTGGAAGTACGTAGCGGTCACTAGAGCTAGAGACTCAGTGTCCAATAAAAGGTAATAATACCAATGGCTAGAGACCGTCGACTTGTTCTAACCCAAATATCACCCCTTTCTCAGATTTTCTGGGTTCCTCCAAGTGGAATCGACCTCTCCTTTTCTTGTTTCACAAATCACTATGAAATCGTTTATTTGTCTTTAAATAGATCCATCACATGTGTGCTTGGAGGTTCCGAGACGAAGGATTTGTATGGGGCTGTAGAGGCCCCTGTGATACTCTGGAATGTTAACAAATGCCCTACTGGTTAATATATCACATATCACCCAAGATGCCCTAAGGATTCTTTAGTAAATAGCCTATAAGAATTTATTTAAAAAATTAAAAAAGATGTATCTGGGACATGAACTGAAAGTTCTGAACAGTCAGTATAAGTATCACTTGAAAAGATTCTGTCCCTACTCCAGAGAAGCCATATCAAATAAAACAAAAGCACCGTGCTGAGTACTCAAATGACGTCTTCCAAGCTTTCAACTGGAACAACTTTTTGTCTTAACCTGGATAAAGCCATCGAATACAGCATTAGGCAGTCTACTTTTGTTTTCATACAAAACAGCAGATCTTACTGGTTAAGGGTACTGGTTTTTGAGACAAGCAGGTTCACCTCGACTCAAATTCTAGCTGTGCTCCTATTATCTGTGAACCTTGGACAATTTCTGTAACTTCTGTTCACCTCGATGTGTAAACCAGGACTGTTATTTTCCTAAGGGCTAACTGGGATCATTCATGCACTATCACACTGCGTGATTAAAAATCACATTCAAGAAGTAGCAGGAAATCATGATTTCCTCTGCCCAGGTCATAGGACCCACGAGGCAGTGGCTGTGCCTGTGATATCAGCAACTCCTGGCACTGCTGGGTCCCTGGATCCCTCCACAGGCCTGGTGTATCCTAGACACTCAGTAAACACCTGCTGAGTAAACACATGCATGAATTGACCTCCACGTGCGCTCTTTTATTTAATCTACACACCATCTTGGGAGATGGATGTTAGTGATACGGTTCCCAGGTAAGAGATGAAATCATGGAGTTTTCCAGAAAGAGCTGACCTCACTTGCCCCAAATTACAGAGTTTTGAGGGAAGTCAGGATTTGAGTCTCATTTTTCTGAATCTAAATCCCAGCTCCAAGTCACCTCACTAAGCTGGCTCCAGACAGTCTCCCAAATGCTGAAGGAGACACGACTTGTCATCAGGGCCCTAACTGGAGAGCCATGGGCTATGTGTTCCGCTGGACGAGCCACTGAGGGATGAGAGCCATGCTCAGAGCCAAGGTCCGCAGGGGACATCAGAAAGACATTAGCAGCTGGGACTGAAGGGATTTCTACAGAAAAAAGAAAATTCTAACAAACTCTTTGGTTGGCACAATAAGGACCTTAGGAGATAATGATGGTGATGGAAGCGTGATCACTTTTAGATCAGGGAACATTTAAGACTTCAATTCCTATAATCGTGCAAGAAGAAGAAATGGGAGATTAGCAGGGGGCTGTCAGCTTTGAGATTTGACTTCAGAGAGAAAAGCAAAAAGAAGAAGGGCTAGGGAAAGTGAGTTCCAGTGGAGAGGCTATTGCTGAAGGGCCTTGAGGGCTTTAGATTGAGAAATCTCCTAAAGTCTTCATAGAAAGCCCATGGCTGGAGGCACTGAAATATCAGGGAGGGATTAAAGAAATTAAGTCTGTTTAGCCTGGATAAGCAGGACTGAGGGGAGATAAAATAACCGCTCCCTGACAACTGAAGGAAGAAAATGCTCAGGACAGAGGGGCATTCCTGAAGCTAGCCCACAGGGATTTGGCCAGGAACAAAGGGATAAAGCTAAGTCAAGGGAAATTACACTATCCGGTTCAGGTCCACAGTTCGCAGGGAAGCGCCTGGCCCTCTTTCTGCTCCTCAACAGACTCTGCCTGTTTCTGTCTAAGGGCCTTTGCCCTCCTCTTGTTCTCTTCCCTGCTGACCATACAAATGGCTTCACGCTGAGGTCACATTACCTCCCATCCCGACTTCTGCAAATCAAGTAGACTTTTATAATCTCCTCTCACCAACCAAACACTCTCATTTTTCTTCTTCAGGACTGTCATCCCATGGGAAATTATCGCCTTTATTTAAATCATTCCTGGTCCTTTTCTTTCTTTCTTTTAAATCTTCCCTGCATGAGAACACAAGAAGATAAACCCGTTTGTCTAGATGAGGATCCGCCAAGCGCTAGCTACAGAGCAGCTCTGACCCACGTTGGCTTTGGTGAGTACAGATTATTGGAACACAGTAATGCCACAGAGCATCTCTGGCCAGCTGCACTTGACAGAAGCAGGGTTGAGCTGTATGACAACTGACAATCTGCAAAATCAAAAATATTTAATGTTTAACCCTTTCCAGGAAAAATGTGCCAACCCTTGGTTCTAGATGACACTGAATTCTCAGGGTTTGAGACAGATGTCAGAGAATGAATAAAGAGAATGGAAGAAAAGTTTGAAGGGGAAGAAAACTGTATGATGTTCAGATCAGCTGCAATGGCTATGGAAATATTCCAATAAAAGCAGTTCACCCAATTTAAGACATTTATCCAAACATTCAGTCTAGTGCCTTCCACTGGACCTCGAGCTACAGGAGAAATGATGGAGCCAACCATTGTCCTCATCCTGGAGACTCAGAGTGCAGGGGCAGCGGGGAGACTAGCAGACACCGTCCTGTAAATCTGGTGATGAGTATACTGTGCTGTCAGAGGGCATCAGAGGAGCAGTTAAGATAGGCAGGCACGGGAAAGGAGATGAGGGAGGACATCGTTGAATTTCTGTCATTTCTCCTGGCCGTCAGTATCATTAGTTGTGGCTTCCTTGTGGTAAGCACTTCCTTTGTTCTAGACACGGTATAAATGCTTATCACATTCAATCCCCACAATAAACTCCGAGGGTGAATGCCTGATGAGGATAGATTAGGTTACTGGAGTGACACCATTCCTATAACCCTCAGTGTCTTCACACAGGTTCATGTTTTGTTCATCCCATGTGTGTAATGGGCAGCAAGGGAGGGGTCCCGGGCGGGCTGCTCAATAAAGTCAGCACACAGGGCCCCAGGGTGACAGACACCACCTAATGAAGCCACTGTTTAACATAAAGCTCCACGTCTGCTGGTGCAGGGTAGGAGAGAGGATGGACAATCACCTCCCTGCTCTCACCAGCGTCCGCCTGGGAGCGGGAGGGGCTATTTTTCATTGGCCCAAACAAGACATGTGACCCATGGGGAGGGTCGCTCGGGGGAGGGCGAAGTGCTCCCGGAAGAGAAATAGGACGTCGCGGTTGAGCATTAGTAACATTTACCTCACTGCTGGGCACAGGTGAGGAAAGTACAGTTGCAGAAAGCGTGAGGAACGTGCCCAAGTTCCTAGCACGAGTGGGCATGGAGTCTGCACTCGAAACCCAGTCTGTCTGAGCCTGCCATTTGGTCCCCTAATCAAAATGGGTCAGAGGTGGGACAGGAGCTTCTGGGGAGAGACAGAAGTTACAGCACCTCTAAGCGAATGGTTGGAAACAAAGCAGTGAAGACCGACTGGCCAGTCGTTAAGGCCTGATGGAAGGCGCATCACTGTAGCCTGAGAAGGCGACTGCGTGGGGAACAGCTGTGGTCATGTCAAGGTTTAGAGAATTTTAAGGGAACATGAAAGTGACTGACAGAACAGGATGCCCAGAACACGTCTCCATAAAGTCTCTGCTGTCCCCACGCTGGAACGCCAATTCGGTGAGTGCCCACCCTCCTGCCACCTCCAAGAGTGCAGGCCCCGAATTAAACAGTGTCTCACTCCACGGCCGTACTCAAATGGCTTGGCTCTTTCCCTGTCTGGCCTTCGACGGCTGGTACACGCCGTTTCCCCACCTTCGTTCTCCTGATTTCTTCACCGAGGTAAACCCGCCCGGTCCTTAAGGACTCAGCTGATACTTCGCCCATGTGAACTGGGCAGACTTGTGTGCCCAGAGCCGCCTCCCGGGACCCTATCTACTGACCCCATCCAGAGGCCGCAGCACAGCATTCCCAGTGCCTCATAAAGTCTCAAGGGCCAGCCTGGCAGAGAGGACCCTGACTCCGGGTTCACGGCAAACGTCTGTGGTACAAGTGAGTGAAAGTGCGGGGGGTGGGGGGGATTCTATAACCCAGTGCGTCTCAAACTTTGATATGTGTATTTTATTACCTAGAGATAGTCTGGAATTAGATTTTGCTTTAGGGAGGCGGTGCCTGAGCTTACATTTCCAGTGAGCTCTCAGGGACGCGAATAGATGCCAGTGCGAGGACACACCTGCGCACAGCGGGCAGCAGACGCTGGGCTGCCCACCGGGACCCTCGCGTCTCTCTGCTCCCATGAAAGGCAACTGGACAGGCTGTGGCTGCCAGCACCTGTGACTCTCTGCCTGGGGTCTTTCTCCAGCTGCTCAGCTCACGTAGCCCACGCGGGGGGCAAATGGAAGTTAACAGCCCTGGGAGCCATCAGTCACCGATGACGGAGGAGTGTGGGTGGCGAAGCACTGAGCCCTGTCCGCCTGTGCTGGGAGAAGCAGAGGCCTTCTCCGCAGCATCTCTCAGGCCCCTGTGGACTGGGGTGCCAGTGCCCACACGGTGGACATGACAGAATTTGTAACTTGCGCTCTTCCCTCTGACTTACTTCCACTCCTCCTAGTGATTCTGGAAACGACACCTAAAAGATCCACCTGCGATCCCATCATTGGCTCCAGGGCTGCAACTAGGGAAAAGCAACCTAAACCAGGCCCTAAAACTTTAATCATCTACTCTGCCTGTCCTCAGGTGTCTCTTAGAATTCATTTCTTCGTTCATTCACTCACCCAGTCACCCACTCACTCATTCATTCATTCACTTATTCTCTCAACATTCCAGAACGCATTCATTCACTCGCTCATTCATATACTCTCCTAGAAATTCACTCACCCACTCGTTCACTCACCCACTCACTCACTCACCCACTCACTCATCTACTCACTCACTCATTCATTCACTCACCCACTCATTCATTCATTCTCTCACTCATTCACTTACCCACTCATTCATTCACTCACTCATTCCTCACTCACGCTTCCATTCATTCCACAGGTGGGCATAAAGTGAAAGATCAATCAATACTTGAGAATAACTGCTAATTGTGGTCTTTTTCATGTTCCCAGTTCCTACCAGAACAGGAGACAAAAGCATGTCTCTAGAAGATGTCAGTTGCTGAGAAGGAAGGAAAGAAGGCACTTCTCTGCCCTGACTCCTGGATCTGGCTTAGGACACAGTGGGAGGTAGTGGGAGAAGCAGGGAGGAAGGTCATTTGTGAAGAGAAATGACTAGCTGTCAGGCAGTTAAGTTCAAATTTCCCTTCTGCTAATTTTCTCACAAGATACTTGAATCCTCTGCATGTTGGTGACCCCCTCTTTAAAACCCCACTATCCACAGGGCCATGTAGGGTAGAGTAATTATGGAGATTAAATGAGATATTGATGACTACCACTCCCCATCCCCCAGACTCTAGTAGTAGATCTCATCACTGTCATCCTGGTCGCAGGCCTCCTCCAGGTGCCCAGTGTTGTGCTGAAGCCTTTTGACTGTGGCCTGAAATGGAGCCCAGAACCCTGGGAGCCCTGGGGGCAACTTCCCCGCCCCCCAGCCCCCCAGCATGAATTGTTCTACCTCCTGCAGTGGTGTCAGACCAGCAGGCCCAGGTTCACATCCCAGTTCTGCCACTGGGCAGATAGGGAGTTGCCACTGGGCAATTACAGAACCTCTGTGAGCCTCCGTTTCCACATCTGTAGAATGGGCACTCTAAGCACTCCTCTCAGAGCACTGAGGTCACTGCGATGTTTCCATCGCCTAACACCTATAAAGGATACCATCAAGCCTAGAACTCAGTAAGTGTCAGCTGTATATCATTGCTGTCCTTATGAACTCCAGACCGGGGCAGCTCCGGGCTTTGGGATCTGCCCCTTGCTGTCCTATTTGTTTCCAGGAATGCAGGCTGGGCTCGCTTTCCTGACTGTCAGCGTCAAAGGAGCTCTTCATTTTCAAAGGATACATTTGATACCTTGGTGAATCTGCATGCTGCCAAAAGCCCCCCGTGGCTTCTGTAAATCCAGATTATTCTGTTTATTCCTTCAGTCAACAGCTGTCGCTTCTCCTGCGGTGGCAGCTCGTTTATTATGTCTTGGGTTTCCCAGGCGCCGCTCAGGGCTGCCTTTGTACACTCCCTCCGTCAGTGGCTGCCACCACTGGAAACGCTGATGGCAGCAGCACCCGGGGCCCTGGTTACCCGCAAGGGGCGGGGAGTCAATGTCGGGGCTGACAGGTTCCTGGGAAGAGCCCCTTCTTTGCATCCTGCCAGCCCCCACAAAGAGAGCCGCCTGTTTTGTTATCATTTCCCTGGATTGGTTCCAACAGCTGCTTTCATCCTTACACAAGACAAACATAGTCGTTTCCCTGTTTTATTATTAACACATTCTGGCATAATTGCTTGGGCTCTCAACTGTGACCCGTTAGAGATGCACTCCGTGCAGCTGATCAGGGGCAAGTACAGCCTGGTGGGTACAGAATGCAGTATGCATTTCCCCCCCTCAAATCTATTTGTCTGTATGCGCCCCCAGTCAAATCCCTTGTTGAATTTGTTCAAACATAAATTAATAGCTGAATTTACATAGACGTGATGTCTTCTCATCTTCATGGTCTGGGAATCTCTAGTCGAGTCGAGATGCAGCTACTCAGATCCACCGAATTGAACGCAGAAAATCGTGTTAATCCCTTTCAAGCCCCAGCCTTTCGCACACGACTACATCAGGGCAGCCGTCCTTTCGCATAAGACACACAGAACCTACCAGCGAATAAACACAACGTTTCTAATATTGGGGCCAAAGTGCACAGATTAAGTTTAAAAAAAAAATCAAGCACAAATGACTTTTGCAAGGACCAGGCGGCCGCTGGTTATTCTGGTCTCAAAGCCCACTCGCTGCGCCATGCGAGGCAAATTCTATTCATCGTCGAGGGTGTTTGGAAGTGCCTAGGAGAAGCTTTCCTTCGATCACACCCACACAAGTATCACTTGAAAGAATGCCATCCCTGCATATCACCAGTATTCATGGAGCCTGATGCGTGCCAGGCACTGGCCTGGGAGCTGGACACAGGGTGGAGAACAAAACCCAATGAAGCAGCTGTGTGTGTGCAGCTGATGTTCCAGTGAAAGAGGCAGAGAAGCAAACACACACATAAACGTGTGATGTGACAGGTGGTGCTCAGCGCTCGGAATGAAAGTACAGCAAAGCAAAGGCTAGATGACAGAGCGGGGCGTGGTGGTGGCAGAGCCGTATCTTGCACAGAGGTGCTCGTGAAGGCTTCCTCTGGAGGCTGAATGAATGCGCAGGAAACCTGGCGGAGCCAGATGTCAAAGGCGGTTGTTGTCCAGGTCAGGCCTCCCCGGGACCGCTCCCTTTGCAAGACTGGTGCTGCTGTTCCTCCCACCAAAAAGCGGAGTCTATTCCCTCCAGCCCTTGGCTCTGGACTTGCCATTGGTAAGAGCAAGTCATAACTGCAGCCCCGTCTTCCTTCACCCACTTGGAACCCTGAAACTACTGTGATGTAAAGAGGTTCAGTTGAGCCTCCTGGAGACTGAGGTGTCCAATGAGCAGCCAGCACAGTGGCTGGATGTGTGAGCCCGGTCACTGTGGGCCACCAGTGACTACAGCTACATGCGTCTCACGTGAGCTACCTCGTGATTCTCATGAGAAAATAAATCAGGACAACAGCGCATTCCAGAATGGCTTGTTATGCAGCAGGAGCTAGCCGCTACATCTGAGAAAGAATCCCCAGCAGCGGGAGGAGTAACGCAAAAGCCCTGAGGCTAACGGCATTCGGTGGGCGAGTGGGGGAAAGGGATGACTCAGAGAACCACAAAGTGCTCAGTGTAGCTGGGATCAAATGTGCAAAAATATTAAGCTGTTCTGAAAAGTTTCTAAGGACTACAGAGCTCCAATTCTGTGAGCTGTAGCAACTACCCCGTCGCCTGCCATCCTCCTAGTCCCATAATGACAGCTGCCACTGACTAAGGCACTTTCTCGTCCATCTCATTGAATCCTCACAGCATCCCATCGGGGCATCTCATTATTCCCAGTTTAGAGATGAGGGCGTGTTTGGAGAGAGGCTTCATATTCACTAGTAAGTAGAAAGACAAAAATTGTTCTAATTATAAAACCCTGGTTTAATCACTATGCTTCTCCTACCTGCAACCCTTAATTTCCCCCCGTGCTCACATGTTAAGGTAACTTCTTACAAACCCACAATTTCACTGCAGTCATTCTCACAGTCTGGGGGATCCTAAATACTGCATTTCTGTGGAATTCCTGAGTGTCCTGTCCCCCTCTCCACCAGCCCACACAGCTCCGAGTAGATGCTGCCTCTCTGCAGCTTATTGATGGTACACACATGAGCTTGTTTACCGGTTTCTCTACCTTAGAGCTGACAACCTAAGTACTTATGCCTGATCTTGTTCGCCTTACGACCACACCAGGGGTAGGGAAAACCAAGACATCCAAGACAGAAGCTATAAAATATCCACCCGAGAGCGACACTGGTAACATATGGCAGCAATCTTCAAACCCAGGACCTGTGACCCCACAGCCTCAGTCACCATGTCTCTGCTAGAAACCAAGGCCATTTAAAGATACCTAGCATGACGGGTGATGCTTTAGAGAGGATTTAGATACCAAGAGTATAGTTCCTTGAGTCAGAAATTTGCATAACCCTCAGGAGTTTTCAAGAGTCATTTTGACGCTACAAAAACTTCACCCTCATCATTGACACTGGAATCCAATATACCTTTCAGTAGGGACCACACTCTTTATAAAGGCTGCTGTGCAGATAAATAAAACAGTGCAGGACAAGGACTCAGACAGTTTCTGGGAACACATGTTGGATAAATAAATGGACACAGTAGTAACAACTGGTAAGGCTATATGCTGGACACTGTTCTAAACCTCTGCATTTATTCATTCATTTTGGTCTATGAGATAAGCAGCAGAGTTTGGCCCCATTTCATAAGCATGACATAACCAATATACTAGATCACCTCTCAGGCAGAAGCTTTTATCTCTGGAGCATCATATTACATTTCTAAGACTGAGACCACCATCACCATCATGTCGGGGCCTCTAAAGACTGCTGGTCTGCCGTCAGGTACCAATTCTTCGGCCCTCTATCCCATTCCAAAGGTACCACCAGCCTTATCAGCTTATCAGAAGGAGAATCCAGATGGCTGGTACGGGATGGGACAACCTTCTTCTAGACTGCTTTACTCTTCTAGAACCATCCAACCCTCAGGTAGAATCCTGGGTGGTCTGAATCTGAATTGCCCTAAGAAATAGTGCACCCAAATATTTCCTGGGAGTTGAGAACACAGAGGTTCAGAAAGCAAGAGCACTTGCTCGACACTTGCATAGTAAGGGAGTGGGTCTAACAGGCACCAGGACCCAAGCCTTCTGGTGCTGAAATGTCTACCTTGCTCTCTGCTGACTGCTTGCAACAGTCCTTCCACCATGTTTGATGGTCCTCCCTTCAGCTACATCAAAATACAAAAGTAGCAAAGATGAGGCCATGGAGGAGAAGGTGAGAGAAGTTTCTGGCTCAAGTCACATGTTTCCAACTGGTCTGAGAGTCTCCTGATGAATGTTCCACATGAGACAGTGGCATTCAGTAAGAATAACTTGCCAACATGATTCAAAGAAGAAAGGGTGTGTCCAGCAGAGTAAGAACTAGAGCCAGGAAAGTGAAGTGCATAGGACACATGACCACAGGGATGGGATCCTGAGACTGAGCCACCCAGGGCTTCTCACACGCTCTGTCCTAGCTGTGGCCCTGACATCTGACAGCTTTATGCCCGATCCTTACAACTGGCCTTGGGTGGACGGCTAATGAATATATTTTAAGACCAAGTCTTTAAAACATGATTGTATTGCATCCTATTTTTGTTAGTAGAAGCATTAGATGTAAACTTTTGACATATTCTACCATTTAGAACCATTTTAGTATTTCATGGTTTTGTTTTTGTTTTTTTTTTAACGACAGCTAAAGTTCGCAAAAATGCCCGTGTCTTGGGCTTCTCAGAAACAGTGACGTCTCTAAGGACAGAAATACCTTCTTTTAGCTCCGGAGTCTGCTTTCGAAGCAGATCCTCACCCCTTGGCCTCTGCCCTCCTTCTTCATCCTCAAGCAGAAGTTAAAGTCTCAAGCCCCTGCTCCAGCAACTTCTCCGCAGCAGTCCCTTTCAATGGCCTGGCACACCTGACCCCTTTCTCTGCCAGCCCTCATCTACCCCAGAGACCCCGCCCTCTTCCTCTCCCTGTGCCTCCTCTTCAGATCGCAAAGAATTTCATCTCCAGGTTTGGTAGGGCTCCTTGGAGGGGGGCCCCTGGGGCTTCATGCATAATTAACGACAATTCAGCTACACATGTTTTCAGTTAGCAATTCAGGCTCTTTTAGGACTTTTTAAAACATACTTTGCAATTCACCCAAATTCTGAAAGGCATTTAAATAGGAAAAATCCATAAAAGCACAGGATGTCTGAGGATTCTGGAAGGAGGCTTTAATGAAGAATTTCTCCCCAGAGGAGCATTTCCTGAAATGCTTTTTGCATCTGCACCGCGAGTTTCTCCAGATGAGTACAAGACGAAAGCACAGGTCTCCTCGAAAACAATGTCAGTGGAACACACTTTTTAAAAGATAGTCCCAGGTTACCATAACAACCAAGGTTCCAACATCTTGTTGACTAACTGCAAAGTGATAGGATCAGGAAGACCAGAGCAGAGCAGAAGAAGAAATACACAAACTGGAGTTGTTTCAATAGGGACGTTTTCATGGCAACAGGAAATGTAAAGTGTCCTTCTGGGGTAAATGATCATCCAGGAATATTTTACATTAGTCAAGAGTTGCCCCATCAGCGGGGTTGGCAAAGCTGCAAGACAGAAGCTGTATCAGCGAGCTATTGCTGTATAACAAATGATCTAGAAATGCGATGGCTCTAAAAAAGAAACTGTTAGGCTGGCCCAGGGACAAAAGCAGCAGCGGCCATGCCCGGGAAAACGGCAGCCAAGCCCGGGAAAAAGGTGGATGACATCAGAATAAGGAATGCAACCCCCACACCTGGATTCACAGGGCCAATCCCCAATCGTGAGGTAGGAAGCCCGCGAAATTCCTTTGCTTAAAGAGCCCGCTCCCCTTTGTTCAAGCGCGACTTCCCAGCCTGCGACTTCCCCAGCCCCATTTTGCGGACTTGGGAACCTCGCCCGGGTGTGCAAACCCCAATAACGCCCTGGCTATTCGACTTTTTGTCTAATTGACTTTTACTCCTCGCGGAGCCCAGAAAAACCTTACAGAAACATTTCTTTTTCTCCTGCGTCTATAAGTTGGCTGGGAAATTCTACTCATTTGGGCTGGGCCCTGCACCAGGCTCACGGGATTTCAGCTGGGCTAGCTTAGAAGTCTGCAGCTGGCACGCCCTGGTGGCCTAGTGGTTTAGGACACCACAGAAGCAGTTCACAGACGTCCCAAGGTCCCTCGTTCAAGACCCAGGTCTGTGGGGAACAACCAAGATGAACAATTAAATAAAATAGAGTGCTTCTTCCTCCTCTTGTCTACCTGCCTTCATTACTGCCTGCACCTTTCCTTTAAAAATAAAGAGTTCGAAGTCAACTAGCATGTCAGCTGGGGGCTGGAAATCTAGGAAGACATCAGAGGAGATAAGTCAGCTTTGCTCTCTGTCTTCTTTCACTGGCCAGCAGGCTGCCTGGATTTCCTCTCATGGTGGGACAAGTTCCCCCCAGATGGCAAGTCTCAAAAGACCTTTTGAGCCCTTGATTCAGAAGGGGGTAGGCTCTCACCTCTACAACATTCTACTAACTACAGCAAAGCAGAGAGCCAGCTCCCATTCAAAAGGTATGGAAACAGATTCCATTTCTTGATGGGAAAAGTAGCAACATCCTATTGCAAGGGATGTGGATAAAGAGAAGAATGGAGACTTGAAGTCATTTTTGTTAACTGTATATCAACATACCAACTTTTATATATAATATACCTTTGAAATCACCTACAAAAGTTCAACATGCAATCCATCTGCATATTCAGAAGTATTAGGCTTCCGGGGAGCAATACAATATCATAAAATGCCAAATTATAGCTCATGTATTAGACACGACTTTTGACACATTTTTCAGGATTTTGTACTTGTTCTTTAATTTCATTTCCTTCTCATCAAAACTGAACGGAGTCAAGTGACCACTTGAGACCCAAAGGGCATATAAATGGTGAAATTGCCTGAACTGTTCATTCATCAGTTGATGGAGAGAGGAGGCTTCTGGAAGTGATTTAAAGTGTGGGCTTTGAAATCACATTATCTGGGTTCACATTTTTGCTCAACTTCTTGGGTAAGATGTTTGAACTTTATGACTCCCAGTACCCTCATCTGTGAAATGAGGGTGGCATAGTTTATTGATCTGTTTTATGGATCCTAAGATACACTTTTCACTTTTTACTCCCTCAGAGATTGGGGTGCACCATACAACTGGTGTCATGTTAAAGTCAGGCATAAAAGTTTCGTGAGCTCAATGGATGGCAACTTAAAGTCAATGACTATGGTGGATGCCTTCCTTAGAGCACTGAGTTAATATATACTGACTAAATAAACAGTGTCTATTCCCAGTAAGTGATCGATAAATTTGAGTCAGGAGAAGTAGAAGAGAAGAAAGAAGAGGAGGAGGAGAGAGAGGAGGAGGAGAAAGAGAAGGAGAAAGAGGAGGAGAAAGAGAAGGAAGAAGTGGAGGAGGAGGAGAAAGAGGAAAAGGAGGAGGAGAAAGAGGAGGAGGAGAAGGAGGAGAGGAGGAGGCAGAGGAAGGAGGAGGCAGAGGAAGGAGGAGAGAGAAGAGGAGGCAGAGGAAGGAGAAGGAGGAGGAGGAAGAGGAGGAGGAAGAGGAGGAGGAGGAGGAAAAGGAGGAGGAGGAGGAAGAGGAGGAGGAGGAGGAGGTTCACACTAGCATGCATGCAGGAGGCTGAGGAAAGTAGACTGCACCACTTATATGTGCTCAAGTTGCACAGTGTTTAAATACCGGCAAAGACTGGCTACTGTCTCTGTTCCTGTTGGCTTGTTTCAGGAGCAGTGAGGCAACTGAATCTCCTTAATCATCGGTGAGCGACGGCAGCACTTTGTCTTGACCGCAGTTAACTGTGATATCAGCCCTGGGAGGACAGAACCACTTGCCCATTTCACTTAAGAGGAAACTGAGAGTCACTGGGAGGCAAGAACAATGTGTGCAGGGTCACAAAGTCAACGAATGACAGAGAGAGGCTGAACCCAGATCCTGCACTTTTGTCTTCGCTCATTTCCCTGGGGCCACTCTGTGGTCTCAGTGCTCAGAACGATGCTCTTCAGCAACTGACTCTATGCCAGATGCCCAATCTGTGTTTTTAATTCAACGTCAAATTCACTATACCAGTGGACATAGAATAAATATGTAAGAAAAGATTCTAGCTGCCATCCCAGGACCTCCTAGGACTTTCTTGCTCTGTCCTGATCTACATGCTCTGCCAGATTCATTCTCTAAATCCTGATGCTCACGCGCCTCAAGGATTTCAGTAGTTCATGAGTCATTTCTGAACTACTCTTGCAGACTTCAAGTCTCTCCTTAACTTGGCTCTATGTACCAGGTGTTCTTCCCACCAGCCCTCCACCCCGCCCACAAGCCTCACCAGGGCTCCAGTACATGATAGGCCAATTGGCTTCTGGGTCTCTGCTTGTGGTCTCCCAGTTCTGCCTTTTGATACCATCAAGACCTTCCTAAACATTAAGACAGGCATTGGAAACTTATATTTTGCAAGTAATTAAAAATAACCAACAATTAAAAAATTGAATCTCATTCTAAAATCCAAATGATCTGGCTGGGATTTCTTGACTTCGCTCTCCTGGTCATAATGTTTCCAGTGTCGGCACGTATCCAAGGTGGTGGGCAGAGGTCAAGTAGAGCTTGAAGAAAGAAGAGGGCTGCAGAGAGCTGGAATTGAATATTCTCTAATGTGACCTCACACTGTACTTGAATTCAGAAGCATACATTCAGTGACGGGCTCCTGCTGTGGGATGAACGATCTCCCCTTGGAGAGAAACTACATGGCGTCCACCATCAAGAGTGACTCCCTTATTAGTGCTTTTTGAGATGCCAAAAAGGCATGTGGCTAAAGGAGCTTGTAGAAATCATTTAATTAGACTAAATTAAAAGAAGAAAAGAAGAGGAGAAAACAAATTTGACAAATTTCCATATCAAAAGCTATTCAAAACATTGCATCACTGTGGGATCCAGTAGGAGTGCATTTTGGCAGAATTTGCTCAGAAACCAAGAACAGAGAAGTAAACAGGTTCTGTGAAGGATGAGGTACATGGAAAGTGGTGTTCCTCCAGGATCAAAGACTGTACTTGTCTTACGGGGCATCTTTATACAAGCTCATGGGCTCACTGCAGAGTAGGAAACACAGACACACGGATAATGGTGAATTCTTCCAGTTAATGGGAAACCAATGGAAAGGGAAAGAGACTGCATCTGGAATCCCCAGCCACTCAGTAATCAATGACTGGTCAGTTAATTGCAAATCTAAGCTGATTGACTGCTGGGTGGTGTTTGAAACGACTCTCTTTTTATGGGCATTCCTAGACCAAAGAAAAGAAGAAGCTGCTGCCTTTTCCCTCAAAACAGCATCTGGAAGAAAGCTGATCACATACTAGGTGCTCATTCAACGTGTTCATTGTTAAACCAGATTTCAGGGGACAAATACACCACGTGGCCATCTCCCATCTGGTGGCTCATTAGAGAACTATGTGAAGAAAGAGTCCCTGTTCCTGTCATGGGTAAGTATCAGTGTGATGACTGACTAGCAGTATCTACTGTGGAATGAAACACAAAGCGACAGAGGGCAGTGCAAAAGTGTTGAGTATCTGAGGACACAGGACACACTTTGAGCTACCTGAAAGCAAAAAGCAAGGTACTCAGAGTCAACTCTGAAGTACAAAGGCAAGTCAATGGCCACCAGGAAAATCTTAAGAGCAATGGAGGAAGGAAGGTAAAAGCTGCTATGGAGCTGAAATGGGATCCACTCTGGTGGAAAAGCTTCCAAATAATGGGCCATAGGTATTTATCTGGGGTTAGCAGTCATGACTTCCCTAAGGTTCCAATGAAAGGAGAACACAGTTCAAGTTCAAATTGATGTACGGACTTCCCAGGGCTTCTGGCTCTTCTTATCTCTTAGAGAGCTTGAGACACCCCCCATCTTTCTTCTCAGGGCAGGACTGAGTTTCTCTGACATGGTCATAAGGAGTCCCAAACGCACAGACGCAGGGCTCTGACAACAGTCCACATGATCACAAGTTAAAGAATGATAAGAGTAGAGTTGTGTGGATTTCAGAAAGTAACACATTCACCTTTTTAGAGCAGCTCATTTAATCCTCTCAAAATCCAGGGAGGTGATGCCATTATCACCATCTTCACAGCTCAGGAGATACTGCTCTGGTGCTCTGCTGCTTGTGAATCAGCAGATGAGTGAATGACTCGGTTAATGAAGCCCGTTTTTAATGACTCGCATTTAGTACCCAGTCTTTTTTTCAATATTGGGATCTAATGGTATCTCCCTATTGTGCATTGGTAGAAATAAAATAGAATAGCTTGTGAAAACATTTCTGCCTCCTCTGGCTTGATAATTTTCTATTAAAGTCAGATCTCACATATTAGTCAGTATTTAGGAGAGAGAAGAGGGGAGGGGAGAGAAGAAAGGAAGCGAAAAGAAACAACCCTGACACCCAGCACTTACCAGCCTGGACCTGTCACTTGGGCCTGGCCCCTTACTGCCTCCACTTCCAAAATCCTGGTTTCTGGATGTGCCTGTTTCTGTTCTTTGAACTTGAGGTTCAGCGCTGTTTCTCTGGCTTCCCTGCTTGATGCCAGCTTGACCTCTTCTTGTGGACCACGCTCTTCCATCTGCCCCCAGAAAGGACTGACCCCAGCACCTCCCACCTCAGCTCACCCCGCAGAGAATTTTCCTGCTCCCCACCCTTCGAGACAATGACTGGGGCCAGCAATTGTGTTTCCTTGACACCTGTTCATCAGGACCTGTTGCTCCAAGTCTAATTCTGGCTCTAGGTCCTGACTCATTCTCCTGTGGGGCCTCCGTTCTCCCATCTGTACCAGAAAGGGACTGGGGACGGAGTCCCTGAGGCTGCTTCCAAAGTGAAGATTCTGGAATGATCTGACACCATGTAGACTAAGGCAGACACAAACAATATTGAGAGGAAGATGAGTGCTTTCCCGCCTGCTTGAGCAGATGCAATTCTGCCTTAGGGAGTAAGCAGGACTCTAGGTGACTCTTTAGCGTTCCTGTAAGGCTGAGACACACACAAATGACAACAAACATCCAATAATCCTGAAGCAGGTGACAACGCCATCCACTAAGACCTTTTGGCCCAAGTGATCCCAAAGCTGTCCACCTGCTGGTGTGCCTGTGCGCTGCGCCACACCTCAGTTCCAGGATCCAGGAGCTCCTCTCATGCCCGCCCACTTCAGCTCACTCAAGTCGCCGCCCTGTCCCCACGCCCACATGTCAGTTGACCAAAAGGACTGAAACATAAAAAAATTACCGTCACGCGGGACCTGATTTCCTTTTCTCCTTTTGACAAATGGAAACTCTGCAGAGGAAGCTCTGAGTTGATGGCCTGACAATGTTTAAATAACAGGCACTGCACAGCCCCTCACTCAGCCCCTTTCTCCTGAAGATGGGAGAAGGGGCTTCAGAAAGGTCTGGTGGCTTGTTAGAAATCACACAGCTACCATTTGACATTTCAGAGAGATCACTCAAAGTTCAAATAGGGTCATGTTTCTGCAGGACCCAGGTGCACCCCCTTTTCACAGTTCAACCTTCCTCCTCCATCGGGACCTGCTGAAATCTTTCCTTTGAAGGGAGGACTTCTCAGCTTGCCAGCAAACTCTATTTTCATTCTCTCTCATGCTTTCTGGGTGGGACTGTGTGCTTCCATCTCGGACGCTCCTGTCTCTCCTCTAACCTACTCCACAATGAGATGAGACCCCACTCCCCAGCCTCTGCTTCTCTCCTCTTCACACATCTGCTGGCTCAGATCACTCCACCCAGGGAACACTGGATAAATGATTTAATCTCTGTGAGCCTTGATTTTTCCACCTATCAAATGGGTGTAACACCAGCTTCACAAGATCACTGTGAGCATTAAATGCAAAAAGACATTGTGAGCTATTCAATAACGTATATCTGGAACCAATTATAAAGATTAAAAAACACCTTACAATACTGATCATGATACTAATAATGAAACAACTAATGATGGAACTTGTCATCTCTAGGTAGTTACCTACAGACAATGCCAAGTACAGGTGGATCTGTTGTCACGAAATCAAGAAAATGCTGTAGGTAAATAAAAGCGTCATGTTTCATTACTGGGGTGAACGGATGATACCCTTTGTGGGTTTTTAGGAGGGTGGATGAGGGGCACGGGAAGAAGCTCCATTGAGTAGGTAAAAGTAGGGGCTGAGAGTTTCGCATGGTGACAGGTGGATAGAGCCACCAGAATACCCACTCCACCTGGAGAAACTGACCCGCAGGCCTGCTCCACTCCCTGTGAGATGGTTCTCGGAGCATCTCTGACCTCAGGTCCTGACTGAGCTCTACGCCACGCATGGCCATCCTCTCTGTCCTCAGCTCAGCCCGCTCTTGAACCTTTGGACTCCGATGGGGTCTTTGCGTCTAAGTTAACCATCTGGAGCTGACCCACTCTGTCTCCCAGCTCTCACCTTTGGATTTTACTTTGGTGGTGATACCCATGATTCCTGAATGACCTTTTGGTGACCACTAGCTTCAGAAAATTTCCATCCTGGCCCATTGGTCTCAGTTCTGATTATTCAACCCCCACTCCCAGCTGTCCTGGGTGCTGGACTGAAATTGACAAAGGCTCATAAGGGAGAGACTTTTTGCCCTTGAACTGGTTGGTAAATTAAGTCAATGGAGAGAAGTTAATTTGAACATGTGAGGGCTCTTGATACACTCTCATACATTGAGATGCAAATGTGACTTGTCAGGTATGGTGGTGTGCTGTGCTCTGAGGGGGTCTTTATCAAATGTGCAGGGAGCCAGAACCAAGTAGGCAGAGAAGCCAGATCATTTAGGACTCGGCCCACACTGTGTGCAGAAATCAAATCAACCCAATGGATAGTGTATCACTCCCTTCTGGTTACGAAATACTCAGCTGCGGGGGAATGACAACACTGTGGCAGGATATTATTCACCTCAGGAAGCCCTAATTGATGAGGACAGTAATAACCTCCATATGGATCCTCACACAGGGCTCTGGACTAGAAGACATGCAGTGAAGACAGTGACTGGGTTCAAAGGATTTAAAAATAAGCAGTCTGGGGATTCTTAGGTGGGAAGTTATTCTTCAAAACTCCAAGCATTGGTGTGTATTTGCAGCCTTAGCTCCAGGCATGAGTAAGAGCAAGAATGAGGTCGAAGCCAGGGATCCAACAGCAGCTACACTGGGGCTGCTCTGATACCCCTTGTGCTGACCACTCAGTGTGATCTGGTCATGGGGGTCCACATGCATTGCTTGAGTTTTCCCATCACCATCAGCATCACTGCTCTGAGTGCCTGCTGTGTACTAGGCAACTATCGCGCGCTTCAAAAGCCACCTCCTTCATCTTCAAGCTGAGATTCTTTGCAACCCCGAGAGGCCAAATCACCTGGCCGAAGTCACACCTCTTCTCAGCAGCAGAACTGAGGTGTGAGGCATGGCCAGTCCAACTTTAAATCCTCTTTACCCTCGGCAGTCTGCCTCCCTGCTGGGAGCCCTGGTCCTGCCACTAATAATGCCCGTAAAAGAGCAATTTTGGGTGGTCTAAAAAGACCAACTCCTTGGCACACCCTGGTGAAGTAGAGGTTAGGTCTGTCACCTCTGAAGGAACGCAGACCACATACATTCCAAGGACCGAGGTACGTTTCTCAGGTCTGGGGAGAACAACCAAACGAAAAATGAAATAAGAATGCTTTTTTAAAAAAGACCAACTCGTCAAATTTAAGAAAGGATCATAGTGATGTGGTGGGACCAAGGAACTCTGAATTCAATCACATAGGAACAAAATACAACAAGCAGATCTAATATGATCTTTGTTTGGTGTTCAGAGAACCCTAACCCCAACCCTAACCTAACCCTAAACCCTAACTCCTAAACCCTAACCCTAAGAATACCATTATTCCAAATGAAAGTAGTAAATAATTATGAAAATACCCAAATAGACAGGTAAGTTACCTGTTGATGAAGAAAGTCATATACACATATTAGATTCTATTTTGTGTTGTCAACAAGTCAGTGGGGCCCAGAGAGGTGAACACTTGACCTGGGTAGACTCGAGGGACACATCTGTGGTCCCAAGCCTCCATGCAAGATCTCCTGGCCCCAGGTTGATTAGAATCACACTTCCCCAAATCCCACTTTTGATCTTCCTAAGCATGATGTATGTTCCCTTTTTAGCACCGATTTGCTTCTTTCCTAGGGCCCTATTGCTGAGATCTTCTGGAGCCGGGTCTAATTCTATTCTGCTGTAGGATAGTGCTACGAATTCGGAGGCCCATGCTGGATCACAGTAGCGACAGCGATGAGCATGCATCAGTAGTTCTCAGCACCGTGACACACACTTACCATGACTTATCTCACTTAATCCTTGTAAGTGAGCAACTCTGTACATCCAGCAGCGCTCACCGACAACGCGGCCATCAATTCATGTAGAAGTGGGCTTTTGAGGAAAGTATCTTTGCTGCCAAGAATGTACGTGTAGATGGGGGTGCTCATTGGTACCTAGAGAGCTTCTTTCAGTTCTAGGTGGGGAGGCTGGAGCCCAGAAAGGGAAAAGGGCTTCTCCCCGCAGGTAGCACAGTGGGCCGTGTCTGGGACTAGAGCCAGGTTCTCCCCATGATCTGCTCCACATTTTCCGACGGGCGCCATGGAGTCCGCTGAAGGCGACTGACAGCATACGCTTTGGAAGACGGAAGGAGCGAAAGGAGCATATTTTTAGGAAATCAGAAGGCCCCCTCTCTACCCAGAAACTGTTGATAAAGACCCCACAGGAAGACAAAGCAGCACAGAGCCCAAAGAAAACACAGAAACGCATTCCGACTTCGGGGTTCCAGCGGCCTGAGGAGTTGGGGGACATCAGGGCGCAGCCCATGGCCCGTCTGGGATGCTCTACAGCTGCAGCTCCAGCTCCAGCTGTCACCGGAGAATCCAAAGCCAGCACTGCCGGGTCTTTGAGTTTTTCAGAATAAGCTAGAATTCTGGGTCTTAGAGTGTTTCAAAAAGCAGTCTCCTGAGTTGAAACACTGCCTTCCTTTCTCCCCTTCCCTGGCAAAGACCAGCCTTGTGCACAGCAAACAAAAAGCTTTTCCCGCATCTGGAAAGTAGAAGGCAGGGGAGGCCAGCTCATGGCAAAGGGAGGGTGGGGTGGCACACAGCAGGGCGTCGGAGCATCCAGCCCTGTCTGCAAAGCGCCCCTTGCCAAAGTCGATCTGCCCTGACTGACAAAGCTCTACCTGCCCTGCTCCCTGCTGCCTCTTCTCTGAACCCACCTCGTCCCCATCTCCCCGCTGCCCACTCAATCCAGCCATGAGGACCTTCTGGTTGCTCCTCAAACACATAAACACATTCCCACGCTCAGTAGAGAGGATGAACTCACTGGTTCTGTTCTCCCCAAATTCCTACTCTGAAGCTCTCCCCTCCCCGTGATGGTGATGGTGATAAGTGCTGGAGCCTTGGAGGCATGAGGGAACTGGGAGGGCTGGAAGGTGGTGCCTCCATAATGGCAGAAGGAGAAGAGGGCGGGACACCAGCACTTCCTCTCTCCAGCAGGAGGGTGGCCGCCGGCAAGCAAGGAAGAGAGTCCTCACTGGGAACCAACTAACTACCATCCTGACCTGGACCTTCCAGCCTCCTGCACTGTCAAGAGCGGAGGTCTGCAGTTTCAGCCCCCTTTACAGCGGGTCCTGTGACAGCGGCCCAAGCAGATGAATCAGGCCCCGTTACTTCCTCCTGCAACTCCTGCAGTGCAGATTCCCGTCGCTTATTCAGACTCAGATCAACCATCACCTCCACGTGATCTAAGGGCACAGAATACCACTCGGCTGTAAAATTAAATGACGAAAGCCTGCCATTTGCAACAACCTGGAGGGACCTAGAGAGGATTAGGTTTAGTAAAATAAATCTAATGGAGAAAGACAAAGACCATGTGAGTCATTCATATGTGATACATAAAGAAACAAAACAAATGAATGCATTACATAAAAACAAAAATAAAGATGTCTACCTGAGACTCACATAATGTTACAATGTAATATTACTTCAATTAAAAACAACAACTGGGCTTGCTCAGGTGACCTAGCAGTCTAATAAACCCCAGGATCAGTCCCATGTGCATCCCAAGGTCCCGGGTTCAAAACCCGGAGCTAGGGGGAGCAACCAAAGCAAACAATGAAATAAAAATAAAGGGCTTCTTCATCTCTCTTCTCCTACCTGCCGGCTTTCAATCTTCACTGCACCTTTCCTTAAAAAAAACAAACCAAGTAGACAAAAAAGCATACAGAAACCAAAAAAAGTCACATTTCACTGGTAAGCCTTCTATGAATCTCTTCTCTGAAAATGCTTGTCATCTCTCCCCATTCCCTTTAGGCTGCCCTGGACCTACTTTACAGACCTGTGTATTTGACAGTAATTTTATTCCTTCCCCACGGTCTTCCCCAGTGACGATGCTGACTCAAGGAAGCCAAGAGGAGGCAGACTCTTTCTCTTTTCTGTATCCGTGACACTCAGACGAGCACAGACAGGTATCTAGTTCATGTTTGTGGAGAGAAAGAAGAATGAAGAAGCGAAGAAGAAAGAATGGAAAGAAGGGAGTGAGGAACTGAGCTGGAAGCCAGGGCTGCCTGGAGTCATGCCGGGGGTACAGTTTTACACCCAGCCAGACCTGACTTCTACTCACAACTGTCCTCCCATCTGTGATCCTGAACACAGCACTTCCTAGCCTCCTCCTCCTCACTGTCCTCCTGGGTAAGTGAAAACAGTGATATTAACCTCACAGGGGTTTGTGTTCTGATGATTAAGAGACTCCCTGTGAGAAAAAACCATTAGCTTCTCTTGCCCTGGTGCAGTGTTTCTGGAATCAGGCTCCTCCTTGTCAAGAAAGCTTGTGGGCAGACAGCTGTGTGATCTGCGTGGAAGAGCCTAGCAAATCTGCACATGGCTCCAGCAGTTGTCAGTCTCTGCTTGAGGTTTGCGGGGTAATTAAAGGCACAGTAGGCAGGTGTCATTAACTTGTTAACCTGAAGTCTTCCCCCCACCTCCACCCCCACTGGAAGAGAAGTGGAAAATGGATTCTGATGAATCAGGTCTGACTTAGATACTTCCCTTTCAACTATTCTCCCTGGAGCCTTGCACGTTGGCTGGGCTCCTTATTAACATTCAGGGCCTGCTCTGTATGAATGCACAATACCTCTCCAGAGGAACACACCGGCGCCTTAAAGCACGGGGCTCCCCAAAGGACATCTCTGACCTCCAAAATGCATGCTCCCCTCCGTGCCAGCTCGTAGCTGCAGAGTTTGAAGAAATTGCCAGCTAAATTGCCCAAGTTATGCAATTAGGTCTTCTGAGTGGAAGCTGTATCTTTTGCCTGCTGCTGAAGGTGCAGAAGGCAAGGATTCTCTGAATGGCACTTTTGAAACACTGAATGAAAGGCTCACATAATAAGGCTGGCCACATGCCTTCACAATTTGCAGTGTTTGCTGCACCTCAGCTCATTTGTCACCAGGGCCGAGGAGTGGGGTATGTCTCAGCCCAATTGACACACAAGGAAGAGAGTCTCAAAGAGCTCTGATCGCTTGGCCCAGGATGCCAGGCCAGTAAGCAGTGGTGTTAGGAGAAGTGAGGTCTCTGCCCCTTAGCTGGGGCCCTAGGTGTCTTTTTGTTCAAGGAAAGGGGCCTAAGGGCTGTCCATGGATTGCGTCTGGTGGGCTTAACCGCTACTCCACCAAAGCACACCAACCTCGTGTGTCTTAATCCCTGCAGGAACTCCAGCATCTTAAACAGGGCCTGGCACATGGAAAGGGCCAATTACTGCTGGTATCTATTTGTTGCCAGAGAAACAAGCAGAATTCGTACCATTATGTACTTCAGAATGTGTGGATGTATTCAGTTCTCCTTATAGAGCGAAAACGAAGGCATAACCAGTTTTCCTAATTCATCTCAGTTGATAGGTATGAAGCCCACACCTAGATATATGCGTCACACACACATCCACAGGCACACAGTCCTTCCACACACACGTATTCACAAGCACATCATGCTCCAAATAATTTTTCCCACGGTTGTCATTATTTTCCTCCCTATTTTTACTGTGCCTTCACTCCTAACAGGGTATCCCTGGATTCAAGCTTCTATATTCCACCTTCATCATTAAAAAAATAAATCTAATTTGGCAACATGCAGGTCACAAAGGAAAGTCTTACATCATCACTGCAAGTGGATGTCCACAATCATCTGTCACCCATTAACAGCAAACAGAGACGAAGCAAGATGGAAGTAACAGTATGTTTTCAAATTCTAGCAGGATACCGTCATCTTCCAAGGTCCCCAGTCTCCCTCTTGGGTAAAGAATGTCGGAGAAGCAGGAAAGACATACCGATCGAGAGCTTCTCCTTGAAGAACCGACAGAAAAGTGGACACGGGACAACTCTCCTGCTGTGGGACTCGATGTTACTGAAAGGTGCATGCAAATGCCACTGCAAGCCTTGTCAGACACAGTTAGACGCATGTGTGTGCACAGAGGGGAGGAGAACCTACAGGCGGAGGTGGTGCGGAGGAAGGAATAGACCCAGTTCCTCCAAGTGGCATTCCCAGCAAGCATTGCGTCAATGACCTCATCCCTAGCCACGGTCTTGTCCATACTCCCACCTGCCTGTTCTACTGGCTCCAGTCCACCAGGGGCTGAATGGGTCTCTCTCAAATGCACCTGTTAAAGTCCTGACACCCAGCATCTCAGAAGGTGACTGTTTTTGGAGACGGTTTTTAAAGAGTAATTAAGTGAAGATGAGGTCATTAGGGTGGGCATTCATCCAAGATGACTGGAGCTAGGATGCAGACGCCCCCAAAAGAAAGACCCTGTGAAGACAGGAGAGGCTGACTCACCACTGAAACCAGAGAGAGACCTCAGAGACATCAACCGTGCTGACCCCTGATCCTGGGAAGACTTCTGGCCTCCAAAATTATGAAAAAATACATTTATTTTGTTTAAGCTACCCAGTGCGTGGTACTTGATTTTTGCAAGCCTGGCAAACAATTGCACAATCAAAACAGACACTTCAGGGCCTCCCACCCCCACGCTGCCCGCTCTCCTGCTGGCCTGCCTGCCACTGGCCATGGCGTCACCGCTGGTTGAATCAAAGGCCTGCTCCTCTTCGAGAGCCACTTGGAAAGCCTCCTTCAGGAGACATTTTCCAGTCCTCCACACACAGCAGTCATCTGCACTGACCAATGTCCCATGCCTGCTGTTTGTCATCTGTCATGGAAGTGCCACTTCTATCTCTGTCTTCTCAGCAGAAGTGCAAAACCCAAGTCGTTCTCAGGGCACCGAGCTCAGTAAACGCATCCTCAATCAGACTGAATTAGGTAAAGTGAGATGGAATGAACTGAGGGGTGGAGGGGAGTGACAGCTGAGAAAACAAGGCTCTGGAGACATGACCTGGACCGGGAATCGGTCTCTGTCCTTGGCGGGCGGTGTGACCCTCAGTGACTTCTGAAGTGCCAAGTGCTTCCTTTTCTCACCTGGAAAGAAGGGTTTCCAACAGCCCTCTGTCACACTGCTTTAAGAAGTGGCTAATGGAAACTTCCAGGGCACGTTCAAGATGGCAAAAGATTGGATTCACTTTCCACTAACTTCCCGTGGAAATGTTCATGAAAATACACACGCCAACACATGCAAAGTTTCTGCAGCCCTGGGGACAAGATGTGTTGATCAAAATCTTTACTAATCCAACAAGGGAAGGCTCCTGATGCAGAATGAGGCAAGGCCCTTCGGCTGCAATGTCTCAGCCACAGGGGCTCAGCAATCAGTGTCCAGCGTCAACCAGAGTTGGGGGAACTCCCACTGTGTGGGAACCCTCCCAGGAGGCACCCCCGACACACCGCTTCCCCTTCTACACCCAGTCAGGAGTACCATGCCCCATCATGGAGCCAAGTTATCACGGGATTTACATAGCGAAGGGAGGACAAGACCCTTGCTCTTTCCACACTTGATTTTTTGCAGGAAAAAAATGGAACCAAAAGGGTGCATATGATAATATGAGGAGGTCAGACTCCAGTGCCCGTTTGGTCAGGTTTGAATTCTCACGGGGACTCTTCTTAGCTGTCAGATGTTGGATAAATGCTATTGACTCAGTTTTCTCATCTATCAAATGGGGATTCGAAGCAGCAACCTCACAGGATCATTGTGCAGACTGAAAGAATGGAAAGGGCTTCGGAACGGTGCCGAGCACCCCAGTAAGCATCGTGCAGCATTTGCTAAATAAAATATAGGAGATCCAGATCTGTAGGTGTGTAAGTGCATGGGCAGCAGGTATGCACACACACACATTTGTCTGCATAAAGCAGAGCTGGGAAACTCCTATCTGCTTCCTGGCTACAATTGTTCTAAGATGCCAGAAATGTGGTTCAGAGTGGTAAATACCACAGATAGCAGACACAGTCTCGCAGCACTCAGAAATAGCTTGCAGGCAATAAAGATAAGTTCACAGAGCCGCACACGAGCAAACCATAGGCTTACATAAGAACGCACCTTGTCCTTACATGAGGAGTTATCATTTCAGAATAGCTCAAGCTTGTGCAGCAAGAAAAAAGATCTAGCAAGTGTAGGAGCCAAGCAAATTTTTTTGCAAGGATATGTCGTATGGCCGCTACGAATGACAAAACATAAACTCAATGAAATAAGAAATAAAGCTGAAATGATAACAACTGACTGAAATGAAAAGGCTTGCTTGAGATAAGCTAGATTCTGTGCAAAACAAAAATAAAAAGGAGAGAATTGAAATCTGCAACAGGTGCTGGAGAGGAAAAGGAAACCTGCAATGCACAAAATAGACTCATTAATAGGAGAAAAATCGGGATGCTGAAAAGTGCAGCGCTCTAGCAAGAAAAGATAAAAATGGTGAGAGGGGTGGAGAATTCCAGAATGACAGCTGTCCCTAAAGAAAACGTTAGGACACACACACACAATCAACAACTCGGTATTAGAAGATGCAGTGGTGGTGAGCACTTAGAACGATGCTGCTCGAGCAGAGCTCACTGTCTAGCGCGGGAGAATCCTGGCAGGCAAGTAAACTTCGCCAGTGAAGACCGGCTACACGGGCGGACACGCTCACTTTTCCTGTTCTGGGTTCTGTGACTTGTGGTGCTGTGTTCAAAGAAATCAGGATTTCCCGAATGGACTCTGCCATAGGTTGCTGACCGGCCCTCCTGGGTGAATGCTCAGTGGTTAAGTAAATTTGGGTAACAATGCATTGAACTAAAAGTGACTTTCTCGTCACAAAAAATTGAATGCTAAGCTGCATTATGAATTTCTAAGAGAAACGTGCTGCATTTTCATATTCAGAAAGGGTAGAGGTCATTTTTTCTTATCCTTTTCACCGTGGCACCACTCCCGTTCCCCCAGCCCCAGCCTTTTCATCTCCTGTAACAGCTACTGACATCTCTCAGACTCCGCTGAGAAATGCCAAGGTCAAGTAAATGTCAGGACCATCAGATGTCAGGTTCTCCCGGATGTGCCCTGGGGGGTCACCCACGGCCTTTTGAGACACTCAGTCAACGAATCACATGTCCATGGGCTGCCAGGGTCTTAGGGACACCCCAGTCAGCCTTGTAAGACAGTGTGACAGCTACAGGCTGGTCAGTGGGACCGACTGACCATGGAGGACCCGGTTCAAGAAGAAGAGGAGGAGTAAAATGAGCACGAAACCATTCAAGAGCAGCTCTTAAATGCTTTCTGTAGCTGGGTGAACATGGGTGCTCTTAACCAAGACAAGTCCTAAGAGAGGCTCTTTATTGCTGGGTGTCTGGCAGGGAGGAGAGATTTCCTGAGTTCCCTTGTAAGGATTACTTAATTCCTTTCATTCTCATCACCCTAATGTAGCTACAATCCCCAGATACGGAAACGCCCTGCCCTTCACTTTGGTAACCTCACTGAATCCTGACAATAAGCCCTAGGGCTAATGTTCTATTTTCATCTGTGTCCTGTAACCAAGTAACTGAGCCTCAGAAAGGTAAAGCTACCTGCCTGAGACCACACAGCCTCTAGGCTAGGATCGAATTCAAGAGGTGAACACTTGAGTGGTCAGCCTTCCTATACGGCACACTGCCTCTTAAAACCTCACCCAGAGCACCAACCCCGAGATCCAGGCAGAGTTCCTGCACCAAACAGCTCAGATTCTTCTACAAAATTTGTATGGAAAACCCGTCTTGTACACTCTCGATGCTGCTGGAGCCAGCGCCAGTGTTTTTAGCCTCTTATGCATTTGCTATCGTGGTTCTAAAAAGGGGTGTGTGCAGTATGTTTGCTGGGGTGTGGGTTCTGTATCTAATAACAGTGCTTCAAGCTACTACATGTACAGACAGACATGGATATGGAGATGAGGAACACAGAGCAATGCCATTTTAACAGAAAAGTGTGTGTGCTTTGAAAGAAGAATAGCCTGTTTTTAACTCTTGGGCACTATCTGCTTAGCAGATAGAGAAGTGAAATTGGGGAATTTTAGAAAGCTGTGACTAATGTTCAGTATTAATATTACAGGTTACCTGGGAAAAAGGGGGCTTCCTCCGCAGTTGAAAATGATACTGCCAAAATCTAGCAACAGGCTTAAAAGTCCCAGCCACTCTAAATATTGATTTGACTCGATTGTGCAATTTAGAACATTCCTATTTCCCCAGAGGAGTCATTCCTGAGGAAAATTGTGAAAATGGAATGTAAAAGGGAGAAAGAAGAAAAAAGTCATGTTGCAGATTGGTGCTGCAGAGTTCACTTTCACCTATTGGGAAATTTATTTCCACCTCCCCCCTGCCACAAAAAAAAAGAGCCACAAATAATGGTTCTCCCGAAAAACCATCCCAGCTGGATCATGCTAAAAAGCTTTTAGAAAGGGAAGCAGTAAGAAAATTCAACTGTTCAGATGCATTAGGATGTAACCCTAAAGCAGAAGCCCAGGTAATTGTCAAGCTATCAACAACTAAAAGGACTGAGACTATTAGATGCGGACAACACAGAAATAATGGATGTTAAAGAGGTCGAGAAACAGAAATGATTGCATTCACCCACCACATGGCTTTAAAGGCTTTAAAACTGATGATGAGAGAATGGAGGCTCTATTTTCTAACTACTGAACTATTAACGTGCGCGCACGCACACACACACTGAGAGATAAATGCCAGCATCATTTTATTATGTAGGTGGTTATACAGTCGCTTTCTTTTTCAATGTTTTAAAACATAAGAGGACTTCAGTCTTTTACTAATTTCAGAGTTCAAGAGTAAAGATGAGTCCCGTCTCTAGCGACATTCAGCCTGGAGGCAGTGGATGTGTGAGCGGCATGAGCTGTCAAAGGCCAGATGCAGGATTCTGCACAGTAAGACAGGCAGAGACACACCACATGTCTGTGATCTTTAGGAACTTCTGGGTAAGAGCCAGTCTGGCTTCTCCATTCAAGCTTTTGCTACTTGCGAGGAACATGAGGTGTCAGTAGCTCCATGATTCTTCCAGGATGGATCACGGCATTCGACCTCCAACAGTATCACCTGCACTGCTTGCTGAAATGCAGATTTCCAGGTTCAGGTCCCAAGATCTGAATCAGAACCTCTGGAGGAGCGATGGGGCACGGGTTCTTTGAAAGTTACCAGGGCAATGAATGGGATCAGATGTCATCCTTTGACTGGGATGCTTTGAAATCCCAGACTCTTTGAAGGATTATGATACACACTAGCAGTCAGCAAATGGCAGCCCCTGGGTCAAATTTGGTGGCAACTTGTTTTTATAAATAAGGTTGTAGTGAAACATGGCTATGTGTATTCATTTTTGTCTTTGGATGTTTTCAATTTTTTGTTATTGAAGGGCTATTGCATTTTGACAATGACATGTTTTGAGGTATATAGTGGTATTTCTACATTTACAAACAGCACAGTAGATTTACTAGTATTCCCATTTTTTTCTCCTTTCATTTACATTTCCCTTCATCCCATTGCCCCCTCCCCATCAATTTGGTTCCCCGATTTGCCTTTTGTCTCTCATCCCTTAGAGTCCATAGTTGTTTGAAGTAGTGTTCTTGTTCTCTCCTTGTCTCTCTCTCCCCCTCCCCATTCTTATTTCATTTATGACACTTATTTGCTTTCTCTTTACCCATCATATGAGTGCTATCATACGATGTCTGTCCTTCTCCTTCTGGCTTATCTCACTAGGCACAATTCTCTCCATGTCCATCCATGTTGTTGCAAATGGCAGGATCTCTCCCCTTTTCATGGCTGCATAGTATTCCACAGTGTATATGTACCACATGTTCTTTATCCACCCCTCTGTTGGTGGGCATTTAGGTAGTTTCCAGCTCTTAGCTATAGTGACTTGTGCTGCAATGAACATGAGGGTGCAAATATCTCTTCAGATAAGTGTTTTTGTGTCATGGGGGTATATGCCCAGTAGAAGAATAACTGGGTCATATAGAATTTCCATTCTCAAGTCTTTGAGGACTCGCCACACTGCTTTCCAGAATGGTTGCACCACTTTACATTCCCACCAACAGTGAATTACAGAATACCCGTTTCTTCACATCCTCTGCAGCACTTATTATTTCCAGTTTTTGGATAATAGTCATTCTTACTGTTGTGAGGTGATATCTCATCATTGTTTTGATTTGCATTTCCCTGATGACAAGAGACATAGAACATCTTTTCATGCACCTGTTGGCCATTTGCATGTCTTCCTTGGAGAGGTGTCTATTAAGGTCATCAGCCCATTTTTTCATTGGATTTCTTGTATTTTTGTTGTCCAGTTTTTTGAGTTTTTTGTATAGCTTAGATATTAACTGCTTATCTGAGATGTGAGAGGCAAACATCTTTTCCCATTCAGTTGGATGTCTTTTTGTTTTTATGAGAGTTTCTTTTGCTGAATAGAAACTTTCAGTTTTATGTAACCCCATTTGTTTATTTTCTATTTTATTTACCTTGCAATGGGAGTTGAGTTTCCCAAGGTATCTCTAAGGTGTATGTCTCATAATGTTTTGCCTCCATTCTCTACTATGTGATGGTTTCTGGTCTTACGTATAGGTCTTTAATCCATTTTGAGTTCATTTTTGTATATGGTGTTAGGTAATGGTCTAGTTTCAACCTTTTGCATGTGACTGACCAGTTCTCCCAGCACCATTTATTAGAGGCTGTCCTTGCCCCATTATAAGTTTTTGGCTCCTTTGTCAAAAATTAGCTGTCCACATATATGTGAATTTATTTCTGGACTTTCAATTCATTCATCTGTCTTTCTGTTTTTATACCAGCACCATGTTGTTTTAATTATTATTGCTTTGTAGCAGAGTTTGAAGTCAGGGAACATGACTCCTCCATTGTTGGTTTTTTTCTTGAGGATTGCTTTTGCTATCCTGGGTTGTTTGTTGTTTCAGATAAATTTCATTATTTTGTGTTCTATGTTTGTGAAGAATGTCTTTGGAATTTTGATGGGGAAAGCACTGAATCTATATATTGCCTTGGGCAGTATGGCCATTTTGATTATGCTGATTCTTCTTATCCATGAGCATGGAGTATCTTTCCATTTCTTTGTGTCATTTTCTATTTATTTTAGCAATGTCCTATAGTTCTGATAGTATAGGTCCTTCACCTCTTTGGTTAGATTTATTCCAAGGTATTTCTTTTTTTGGTGCAATTGTAAATGATATTGCTTTCTTCAGTTCTCTTTCTGTATTTTCATTGTGGGCATATAGAAATGCAACAGGTTTTTTTTAATATTAATCTTGTAGCCTGCCACTTCACTATATTTGTTTATTATTTCTAGCAGCTTTTTACTTGATTCTTCAGGGTTACTATGTATATTATCATGTCATCTGCGAAAAGTGATAGTTTCATTTCTTCTTTTCCTATTTGGATACCTTTTATATCTTTTTCTTGTCTAATTGCATTGGCCAGGATCTCCAGCACTATACTGAACAGCAATAGTGAGAATGGACATCCTTGTCTTGTCCCTGATCTTAAGGGAAAATTTTTCAGTTTTTCTCCATTGAGTACAATGTTGACTGTGGACTTGTCATATATAGCCTTAATTATGTTGAAGTAAGTTCCTTCTATACCTATTTTTGGAGGGTTTTTAACATAAAAGGGTATTGAATCTTGTCAAATGCTTTTTCTGTATCTATTGAGATGATCATGTGGTTTTTATCCTTTCTTATTGATACAATGTATTACTATTGATTTGCATATGTTGAACCATCCCTGCATCGCTGGAATAAATCACACTTGATCATGGTGTATGATTCTTTTTATATGTCATTGAATTCGATTTGCTAGTATTTTGTTGAGAATTTTTGAGTCAGTATTCATTAAGGATAATGGTCTATAGTTTTCTTTTTTGGTCAGTCTTCATCTGGTTTTGCAATCAGCATAATATTGGCATCATAAAAAGTGTTTGGAAGTTTCCCTCTTTTATTTCTCGGAACAGTTAAAGGAGGATTGGAATTAATTATTCTTTGAATGCTTTGTAGAATTCCCTGGTGAAACTGTCTGGTCCACGGTTTTTGTTTTGAGGAAGGCTTTTGATCACTGCTTCAATTTCCTTGCTTGTGATTGATCTGTTCATGCTTTCTAGTTTTTCTCTGTTCAGTTTTGATACTGTACCTTTCCAGAAATGTGTCCATTTCTTCTAGGTTATTCTGCTTATTGCCATATAGTTAGTTGTACGTGGTGTTCTCTTATAGTCTTCTGTATTACGTGGTGTTCTCTTATAGTCTTCTGTATTTCTGTTGTATCTTCTGTGATTATTCCTTTTTCACTTTTGATTCTATTTATTCGTGTTTTATCACTCCTCTTTTTTTGTGAGTCTGGTTAATGGCCTCTATTTTGTTTATTCTTTTGAAAAACCAACTTTTGGATTCATTGATTTTTGAATAGTCTTCCTGTTCTGTATTTCATTGATTTCTGACCTAGTCTTTATTATTTCTTTCTTTTTGTTGGATTTAGGCTTCTGTTTATCTGATTTTTATAGTTCCTTTAGGTGATGGCTTAGATTTTTTATTTGTGATTCTTCCTGTTTTTTGGGTAGGATTGTATTGCTATAAATTTCCTTATTTCTGCTTTTGCTGCATCCCATAGATTCTGATACAGTGTTTCTTCATTTTCATTTGATTTCAAGTATTTTTTTAATTTCTTCCTTCATTTCCTCTTTTGCCCACTGGTTGCTTGACAATATGTTGTTTAATCTCCACTCTTTTGCAGTTTTTCTCTCTTTCTCCTTTTGGTTGATCTCTAGCTTGATGCCATTGTGATCTGAAATGATAGATATGATTTCAATCTTTTAATTTACTGAGACTTGTTTTGTGTCCCAACATACGGTCTATCCTTGAGAATTTCCACGAGCACTTGAGAAGAATGCGTAGTTTATAGTTTTTGGGTGAAGTACTCTATATATGCCTATAAGGTCTAGCTCTTCTATTTTGTCATTTAAAGATATTGTTTCTTTGTTGATTCTCCTTCTGGATGATCTGTCTTTTACTGAAAGAGGAGTATTGAAGTCCCCTACTATTACTGTGTTGCTGTCAATATCCTAATTTAGATCTGTCAGTATTTGCTTGATATATTTGGGCGCTCCTTTACTGAGTGCATAAATGTTAATAAGTGTTAAACCTTTATGTTTTATTGATCCCTTTATCATTATATAGTGTCCATTTTTTATCTTTTTTAATTTTCTTTGGTTGAAAGACTATCTTATCTGATATGAGTATAGCTGTTCCTGCTCCTCTGGATTTGGCATTAGCTTGGAGTACCGTTTTCCATCTATCCACTTTAAGCCGTTGTTTGTCTCTTGACCTAAGATGAGTTTCTTGCAGACAACAAAGAGTTGGGTTATGTTTCTTAATCCATTTAGCAACTCTGTGCCTTTTGATTGGCAAGTTCAATCCATTTACATTTGCAGTAATTACTGACATTCGAGAACTTGCTACTGCCATTTTTATTTTATTTTTTTGGTTATGTTGATCTCTTTGTTACTTTGTTATATTTTTGTGAAGATTTTTCTTTTTGGTTTAGCTAGTAGGGCCTCTTTTAAAACATTTCTTAAAGAGGTGGTCTCATGGTTGCAAATTCTCTTAGTTTTTGTTTGTTGGGGAAAACCTTTATTTCTCCCTCAAACTTGAAAGAGTTTTGCAGGATATAGTGCTCTTGGCTGGCAATTTTTTATCCTGAAGTATTCTGAAGACATCATTCCATTCTCTTCCAGCCTGTAGAGTTTCTGTTGAGAAGTCTGAGGTTAGTCTGATAGGAGTGCCTTTGTATGTTATCTGCTCTTTTTCCCTGAATACCTTTAGAATTCTTGCTTGGTCTTGGATTTTCAATAGTTTCACAATTACGTGCCTTGGTGTAGCTTTTTTAGGATTTATGTAATTGGGTGTTCCGTTTGCTTACATTGACCTGTATGTTCATTACTTTTTCTAGATTTGGGAAATTTTCAGCCATTTTTGCCTTGAAAATGTCCTCTGTTCCTCTCTTGTTCTCTTCGCCTTCTGGGATATCCAGTGTTCTAATGTTGCCTTCCTGATGGTGTCAGTGGTGTCAGATAGTTCTCTTGAGTGTTTCTTGCCTTTTTTTTTTTTTTTTTTGCATTTCATTTCTCTTTCTCTTCTTCTTGGTTTCTTTTTGCATTACTATCCTCTATATCACTAATCCTTTCCTCTATTTGGGTTATTCTGGTTCCACAGCTTTCTATATTATTCTTAGCTTCATGCATTAGCTCCTTTATATCCTGTGTTCCTGCTGTTTTTTTACTGTAAGCTTCAATCTCTGCCTGTTGCTGCTTAATTATTTGTTTAAACTCTTTGTTTTGTTTATCTGAATTTTCTTTTAATTCTCTGAATTTCTTTTATGATTGCAGACTTGAATTCTTTATCTGTTAGAAAAAAACATTCTTCTGTATCTTCAAAGTTGATTTGTGATGAGCTGTCATTTTGCTGTGATTTCAATTCCTCAGGTTTCAGGGTGTGTTGTGGGTTTTTTTTCCCCATGATTTGGGATCTTATTGATCTGCTAGTTTGTGTGTTTGTTTTTTAATTTCTAGCAGGGGATGCTCTATTTTTATTTTGTATTTTTGACCCTTACAGGCTTCCATAGGGTGTCTTGCTGTGTCAGAGAGTGATGATGGCTGCTGGGTGAGGGTGGGCGCAGAGTTGGAGGTGTAGTGGTCGTCTGTGAGCGTGTATTTTGCTCCCTGATGGAGGGGGGGTACGGGGAGGTAGTTTTGTTTTGTTGGTAGAATTCTGCAGGCTGGGGCTATGTGACTTGAGTCTGCTGTCTGCGATTATGTCCCTTGTATTCACCAAACCATCAGGGTCAATTCCTTTCCACAGGCTGTTCTTCCAGGGTCTTAGCCACTGGATCCTGATTCCAGGGGGCCCAAGCCCCCAGGTGTGTATTGGAGGGTGTGCAGCACCTGTGTGCTCCTGTTCTTTCTGTCTCCAATTTTCTCTTTCTGGGCTTTTCTAGCCAAGAGTTGCCAGCAGTGTCACTGAGTTTGGCTCAGGCCTGCGGCTCCCTGCTCTGAGTTCGTGCTGCCAGAGATCAGCGGGGCTGCCCCTGCCGTCTGTGCCAGGAGAAGAGAGACTCAGCAGTGGGCTCCTACTCTCTAAAACCCGGGAGTGTGCTGGTGGTCCCGTGACTGTTCTGCACTCTCTGGAATGTCCGCACAGCCCATGTGGCTCCAGCTGGGCTCTGGCAGGGAAGGCAGATCTCGTTGGCACCGTGAAACTCTCCTTTCTGGGGGCTCCCTTTTGCTGCCTGTATTCTCGGTTAATTCCCTGTGCCCTCACCCACCTGTAGCGTCAGCTGTTAGTCTTCTTCTGTTCTCCAAGGTGTTCTGGCCGATGCTGAAGCTGGAAAATCCCTTTTTCTGTGTTGGCTCTGAAAAAATTTTTTTTTCCTGTGCGGCATCTCAGTGCCCACTCTCCAGAGACGCCATCTTTGAATTTTTGTCTCGGCTGTTTTGATCCTACAATGGCAAAGTCATTCCGACTGTATAGTATGCAAGGTTGAAAATATTTACCATTTGACCCTGGACATAAAAAGACATGGCTCATTTTCAATGGAGACGAATAGTTCTGAAGCATTCCTGTGCATTATATTTTGTTTCATATAACTCTTCCCCAGACTAGAGAGTCTGAATCAACTGGTCTGGGGAGCACTAGAATATAGACAAGTACTGGTTAAAAGCTGTCCGGTGACCCTGGTGGGCTGCGAGGACATGGATCACTACATGTAAATGTTTGGAAGTAGGCTGAACAGAACTTGTTCCGTAATTCCACCTCCCCACAGCTGGGTGTGGGCAGCCCGCGTTGTGTGTATAAGTCTCAGCTGCCTTGTCTGTAAACAAAGCTATCAACAGTCTCCTTGCCGGGTATTGTCTCTAATACAGATTAGCGATACTGCATACATACCTCCCAAGACAGGACTCAGCATACAGTAAGTCTTGAATAAAATGGTGATGGTGATGAGAATGATGAGAATGATGACAACTGTGATGGAGGACAATGCCTCTGGCTTCAATAACACAGTTGAGTATATACATCTGTTAAGCACCAGCTGTGTCCTCTGGAAGGGGAAACTGAGATAAGGAAGATGTGAGGAGTACCTGAAGGAGTTCACAGTCAAGTAAGACAAACTGGTACACAAAAGATATTGACAGCAATAGAAAAGAAAAATGAGCAAGGAAGATGAACAGACAATTCAAAGGATAAGAAAAACCAATTTTCAAGAAATACACACACATTCAAGTTTAGTGTAAGGGAAATGAGAAATAAAACTCAAGTGAGATATTTTCTCCCAGTAAATAGGCAAATAATAAGTAGTCAGTTTTCCATAGTCCATTTTCTAAGGTGGCTGAGTTTGTCCTGCACTTTGTGTCAAAGGATGCAACCAACCTTTTTTTTGTGTGGAAGTGACCGGGAGCTCCACAGCACCCCACTAATCGGGAGTAACAATGACTTCACTGAGGAGGTGATCTGAGGAATGGTGTCCATCTAGTGTCTGAAGGTGGGTCTGGAGAACTGCAGGGCAGCAGTGGTGGGGTGATGGTGGTAGCTGATGAACCAAGTAGCAAGGCAGCGGGTTCTGCCTCAAGTCCTGGAGAAGGAGCAAAGATTTCTGGGGGCACGCACACTAGGCTGGAATGAAGCCCAAAGAGGAGGGGTCAAGGCCAGGATCCCAGTCATCACGCGGGTCAGAAGTCTGGCAGGGAGCATAATGGAGAGACCTGCCCTCCTCTTCACCCACCCCTTGGGACACGTGGCCCCAGCACAGAGGAACTCCATCACCACAGCAGATAGATTGCTGGACCCAGTTCCTGAAGCCCTGAGAGGGTTGACCCCAGTGATACGTATATGAGCAAGCTCCCTCACCGGGCAGACCACCACCATCAGCCTCCCACCCTGCCTCCCCTCCCCTCCTGGGAACCATTCCTCACACCTCTCTGACTCAGCAAGAGATCTTTACTATGGAAACCTGCAAGGGTGGAAACAAAACAAAGCAGAGCACCACCTGCCAATAACACAAAAAGTAAGCAGCTCAGCTACAAGGATCCCCAAGGGGATAAATGCTCAATACACTTCAAAATCTCAAGGTATTCTGACATCACGAGGAAATGAAACCTCATCAGAACCGCTCTAGAGACATGGAAGACGATCATTTTTAGTGGCTAAAGTATTTAAAGAGCAATAGTAGGGACACTCAGAGAGGTAAAATAAAACTCAAAAAGATCAAAGAAGTATAAGAAGATGCAGCAAAACAAATCAATAAGCTTAAAAATAAAATTAAAGAGCAGAGGACAGAAAAGAAGTTTATGAAAGAAACAGATTCAATAGGTGAAGAATACAATGAATGAGATCAAGAGTATTATAGAAAGTTATGGAAACAGAACTGACCAAATGCAGAAAAGGATTAGTGACCTGGAAGACAGACATGTAGAAAGGAGCAGGTAGAAGAGAGAAATTAAATGTTAAAAGAGTGAAGCAACACTCTTGAGTGTTATCCAATTCCATTGGGAAAGGTAACATAAAAACAATAGGTACCCCAGAAGGTGAAGAGAGAGAGAAGGGAACAGAGATCATATTCAAACACATAATTGCTGAAATCTTCCCAAATCTGGGGAAGAAAATATACACACAAGTCTATGATGCCAGCAGAACTCTTGGTTATCTAAATGCCAGATGGCTTACACCAAGGCATATAATTGTGAAACTATCAAAGTCCAAGATAAAGAAAATATATTAAAGGTGGCCAGGGAAAGAAAACAAGTAACATATAAAGCAGAATCTCCACAGGCCAGAAGAGAATGGAATGATGTATTCAAAATATTCCAAGATAAAAACTGCCAGTCAAAAATACTATATCCTGCAAAGCTCTCTCTCTCAGCTATGAAGGAGAAATACAAGCTTTCCCTCACCAACAAAAGCTGAAAGAATTTGCTGCCAAGAGACCGCCCTTTACAAAAGGTATTGAAAGATGTTCTTCTATATAAATCTAAAAAAAGAAAGCTCACAAAAAACTAAGCAAGGCAATAAATAGATGAAACCAGAACATGAAAGTCAAAATGGCAGTAGCAAGTCCTCAAGTATCAATAATCACCCTGAATGTGAATGGACTGATTCACCGACTGGAAGGCACAGAGTGGTTGAATGGATTGAAAAACAAAACCCAGCTAGATGTTGTTTGCAGGAGACTCCCTTAAGACAAGGAGACAGAGACTAAAAGTGAAGGGATGAAAAGTGGTACTCCACGAGTCTAAAAAAGCAGGAACTGCTATCGCCCTACTGGAAAAAAGAGACTTTCAGCCAAACAAGATAACAAAATAAAAAGATGATAATTATATAAATATAACTATATAAATATGAATATGTGATAAAGGGATCAAGACACAAGGAATACAGAACATGTATCTATATATGCACCCAATATAGAAGCACCCAAATATATCAAGAAAATATTAACAAATTTCAGGGAAGACCTTGATAGGACATATACAGGGAACTTGAACACCCCACTCACAATAAAGCACATATTTTCCAGACAGAAAATCGACAAAGACACACTAGTCTTAAATGAAAAATTAGGTGAGATGAACTTAATAGATATCTATAGAATATTTCATGTCCAAATAATACATTCTTTTCTTGGAACATTTTCAGGAGAGATTATATGATGGGACACAAACCAAGACTCAATGAATTTACAAAATTTGAAATCATATCTACCATCTTTTCAGATCAAAATGACATCAAATTAGAAATAAACCAAAAGAGGAAAGAGGGGGGAAAACCACAAGGGAGAGGAAAAACAAGCTCTTTTAATCACTTCTGGGTCAATGAGGAAATCGAAGGTGAAATTAAAAAGGTACCTAGAGTCAGCTGAAAATGAAAACATGACTTATCAGAACTTATGGAATAGAGCAAAAGTAGTACTAACAGGAAAATTTGCAACAATGCAATCCTACCTCCAGAAATAAGAAGAATCACAAAATAACTTCTAAGCCTTCACCTAAAGGAACTAGAAAAAGACATGAAAGCAAAATCTAGTAGACGTAAAGAAATAATAGAGCAGAAATAGAGATCAAGAGACTATTAAAAAATCAATGAAACCAAGCGTTGATGTTTTAAATGGATAAACAAATAGGTGAGCCACTAGCCAGACTCATAAAGAGGGAGAGAGAGAACACAAGTAAAACCAGAAATGAAAGAATAAACATTAAAACTGATGCTGCATAAAAACAAGGATGGTAGGAGAAACTATGAACATTCATGCAACGTACTGGATGAACTAGAAGAATCTGACACATTCTGAGAAACATACAACCTTCTGAGACTAAATCAGGAAGAAATAAAAAACCTGAACAGATCAATCACAAGCAAGGAAACTGAAACAGCAATCAAACCCCCCGCCAAAAAAAGAAAAGCCCCAGACCAGATGGTTTCTATCAAACTTCCAAAGAAGAATTAATACAAATTCTTCTCAAACTGTTCCAAAAAATTAAAGAAGGCAAACTTCCAAACACTTTTCATCATGCCAACATTACAATTCCAAATCCAAAGAAATCATCAAAAAATAAAAAGAAAGATCCCTATATCTGATGAAAAATGGTGCAAAAATTCTAAACAAATTACTAACACACCAAATTCAACAACTCATTAAAAGATGTATAGACCACAGTCAAGAGGGATTTATTCCAAGGGAGCAGGAACAGTTTAGCATAGGCAAATTAATAAATTGATAATACTACATTAACCAAAAGAAGAACAATAGCCATATGATGACCTCGATAAAGAAGACGTGGTAAATATACACAATACAAAACTTAGCAGCTATCAAAAAAGGCGAAATCCTACAATTTCAGTAATATGAATGGACCTAGAGGGAGTTATGCTTAGTGAGATAAGCCAGAAGGAGAAAGACATGATATCACTCATATTTGGTATAGAGAGAAATCAAGCAAATTAACCAAATCAAGCCAAAAAAAAAAAAAGTTCAATTCTCATGGATGTGTATATTTACAGGCATTTTAAAAGACAAGTTGGCAGGTATACCTTTCTTCTGTTTCTCTTTCAGGTATCTGGTCTGCAGAAATCCGCATGCACTAGAGCATTTATGTAAGAGCATCCACTGTAGCTTGCCTGCAACCATGAAAACCATCTAAATATTTAAAAGATGGGGACTAGCTAATCATCATGCTTTCATTCTATGTAATTTAATGCTGAATTTTTTTAATGAAGGCTATGCACAGGTATAAATGGATAGTTATTTCATGGCAAAGTTGAAAATAAGAAAAAGCATCAGACTCCATGTATAAAAAGCACACACATGTGCACACACACATATACTCAAAGCAAAACTTTACATTTTCATCCTCATATGTATATAAAAATTCCTAGACAAGATTACTTCTGGGAGCAAAGGTAGATTTAGTGTAGAACAGAGAACATCTTTTGCTTACCGATATGTTGTGAAGATTTAATAATATGCAGGTACTTGTTATGTATATTTTTTAAAGGGAAGAAAAACAGGTCAATAATTGAAGCTGGTGTTCCAGCACTCAGAGGAGGGTTAGCTATGCCTCTGGCTCTGGAGTTCTATCTTTATCCTAGGCAGGAGGAGATGCCACTAACATTTTCTCATGTACCTAGAAGGACAAGGTCAATGGCAGGCTGTCAAGATTAGATGTGCATTTGGGGAAAATCCCTCAGGCTGCCAAGTGAGGAAGAGATGACACCTGAGAAGATCAACTAAGAAGATGACCCCTAAGAAGACCCCTAAGAAGAATTGAAGATGTGTGAGCATTTTGAGGAAGTAAGAGGACTGGTGAGACTAGAATATTGGCAGGAGTAAGAGAAGCTGATGGATTCGAGTGACTTTTAGAAATAAAAATCAACAGATCAGTGATGAAGTGGATATGGGAGGCTGAGGGAGAGGGAAATTTTAAGTGAATGGGTGATGGTGGCTTCACGGATTGAGGGCAATCTCAGAGAACCAGAGTTGAGGAGAAAATCCATGAAGAGCATGGCTTGAGTCTGGAACATTTTGAAACACTTAAGAGAAAAGTGTTCAGAAGCAGCTGGAGAGATCAACAGGGCACACTGGCGATGGGTCCGAGGTGGAGATATTAACACATCGGTCCCTGTAGGAAGCCAAGGATAAATGGAATCTTGGTGAAAGAAGAAGAGCAAGCTAGAAGCCAGCCCACCTGACTCTTCGAAGTTCACTGCGACAAGTCTCTTTCCATCTACACGATGCCAGCATCTTCCTCCCTCTCAAAATGCACCCACCCAGACGTGTGCCGACCTAAACCCAACTTCACCATGGTTAACTTCTTTGGAAAGCATTTTAACTTTGTTAGGTATTTTTTTCATGACACAATTATATCTGTGTCTTGCATAGAGAGCGTTCAAGAGACCTGGGCAGGTCATGAGGCATGTTCTGTTCTGTTTTTAAATTGATTTTCCAAGAAGGGACAGCAGGCATCTGGAATCTGAAAACTTTCTATATTACTGAGAGTCCCCATCTCCTGCCTCATGGAGCATCTCTAGTTTTAGGGATTAACCATTAGGACACAAAGGGATGAACGAGACTGCCTTGTGGTCAAGGGTCCAGGACAGATTCCATGATGTCCCAGGGCCTGCCTCCAGCAAGAGCCTCCTTCATTCTTCCCTCTTCCTAGGAACCTCTGGAAGCCTGAGTCGGACAGCAGGAGCTCCAGAGAACCCTGAGAAGAGGCGATCAGCGGTGAGACTCTCTCCAACATTTCTCACAGTCCTCACTGTCTTTATTGCAATCACTCGGACCTGAAGTCTGATTATGGAACCTGGGATTCTAGATTAGAGGCATAGACTGGGAGAACATTTATTATTTCTCTCCATTTTTATTGTTTGATAATATTTTATAAGTTTGGGGTGTACAGGATTATAAATCAACCTCTATATTTTACACTACTCTCCTTACCAAAGTCTAGCAACCATCATCTTACAATTGACCTCTTTTATTGGATTTACCCATTCCCTTACCCTGAATTTCACCTATTTTGTTCTCAGAATCTAAGAGGTTTTTTGTTTGTTTCTTTCTTTTCCACAGATGAGTGAAATTATCCATCATTTTATCTTTCTTTGGCTTCCTCCACGAAGCATCATCACTCAGTGCCTTCCCATGCTGTTGCAAATGCAAAGATTTCATTTTTTAATAGTCAGATAGTATCCTATCATATATGCCAACCACATTTTCTTTACCTGTCATCTGTCAATGCGCACTGAGGTTGTTTCCATATCTTGGAGACTGTAGAGTGTTGCAAGGAACACAGAGATGGATATAGCTTTTGAGTTAGTGTTTTCAAATTCTTTGAACAGTCAGACATAGAATAGTTAGATGGTAAGGCAACCCTACTCTTAAATTTAGGAAGAGTCTCCACACTGTTTTCCATAGTGGCCGCACCAGCTTTCACGGGGGGAACACGGATGAAGCAAGACCGTCTACAGCAGGCTGCTGCAATGGTCCTTCCTCCTCTCTCTGCCCACATGATCCTGACCGCGCGTGGGTATTCACACCCCTGTTCAGCAAGGAGGGAATCGAGGGTCAGTGAAGCAGGGGCCGCTTAGCTTGTAAGTAATGGAGTCAGCATGCAAACGTAATGTATTATATGCAGCTGTTGGTTTACAATGATGCATGCCTTAAACCCATATAATACTATGAGGCAATAGTCCTTCAATAAAATTAAAAAAAAAATCATCAAACTGACTTGGGTCTTAGAGAGAGAAAAAAGAAAACAAACCACACGCACACACCACCCCACCACCCAGACCCAGCCCCTTCCACAGCCCCTGTTCCTTCCACTCAGTGTTGCAGTGACTCTTCAGGAGCAGATCTCACCACACACACCCTCCAGTGAGTGCCAGGAGCAGGCCTGCGCAAGAGCCACTTTTTCCTAATGTGTTGAGAAGACTGTGGACAAGAATCAAAAGCAGGGTTAGATACCACGCCTCATCCTTTCTGCTGGGCCATGAATCAAACCTTAGCCCCTACTGACAGACATGCTTTCTCAACGACCAGCTTTCCCATTTGGTCTTTTAATTTGGGACCAATTTGCTCTCTCTGCTTGATTAAGATCTAACACTCCACTAGCCAAAAATACATGCATTATAGTCAGAGCTGGCCTTTGTATTGTGGGCTTAGTGGGTACAAGCCTTTCCCAGTCCCCTCCCTGTCTGAAGGATAAATGTCTTCCTTGGCAAGCTAAGTCCTGCCACGGTATCACTAAGCCTATTCCTACAGAAATGAGTGAGACAGGACACACATCTCTGCTGGAGCCGGTGAGGTGCCTGAGGCTCTGCACCCAGGAGCGGCTGACTGATTTGCAGCTATCTCCTTCCCCTGGTGCTACTGCACTGGTCCGCGTACCAGAGTTTCTGCTTCTGCAATCCTGCTCATCACTGCAGCATCGGATCCTTTTCCTCCATCCTGGCAGCGTGCCTAGGCAGGCAGCAGGGACAGGCAGTTCTGTTCCAAATGGAGCTCTTGGCTGGACCTACAGAGCCCCATTATCCACAATATGCACAGCCCAGTATCCACAGCCATTTGCTTTTGGGTGTCTGCTATGCAGGTGGCCAACTCTATCCTGGGGACTTTGCATAACTCATACTATTGAATTCCCTCAGTAATCATTTCCTTTACATTTATTTTGTGTTTCTTGTGTCCAAAGCACTGAACGAGGAAAGTCAAAATGATCAAGGCACTGCTCATCCTGCCCTAGGGAGCACATGTCTTTCATGGGAAAGCATCTTTTAAAATGAGTATGTTATCACTTGAAAAGGGAGAAACAGGGTTCTGAGAGTTGGAATCTCACACAATTGCTAAGTAGGAGAGATGAAAGTCAAGTGCTGGTTTCTAAGGTTACAGCCCATGCTCTTCTATCTCCTACCACTTCCAGCTAAGGGCAGGTCTTACCCCTAGAGTGTCTTTCACTGAGGCGGGAGGGGGCAAGCAGTACACAACCACTTGGGTCTAGATTTGTGCAACTAACAAGTTCCCAGGGAAGGTTGCAAACTGACTCTGTTTCCAAAGATCTTTCATTTCATCACGTTACAGAGGGAGAAAAAGCACAAGAATTCTGGTTTCTACGGAAAAATGTCTCCTGTGCACCAGGAAGGATCCAGATATTTTATCTACCTGGATTCCTGTGCTCCTCATAACTGATCTATGCGCATAGATACTTCAGAAAGTATTCTTTCCTTTTTCACAGATGAGGAGACTGAGGCATCAAGTGTTTATGAGACTTTCCCCAAGTCACAGAGCCAGAAAGGGGCAGCAGTGGGATGTGCACTCAGGCTGGTGGAGTTTTCAGCACCACACCCATGGACTGCAAAAGAGGAGCTGGAAACAGACATGACATTAGAAAAAAGCCTGGATTCCCAAATGTCCCCAGGGACCTGCTGCCATATTTCCCAGGTCTTGCTCTCATAAAGAGCAAGAGACAAGGTGAGTGAGGAATTGGGTCTCAACAGGCATGCGGGGGAAGAGTGTTCTTGGCACAGAGGATAGTTTGCACAAAGATGCGAAGGTAAGAAAGAACATGGACTTGATTGAAAAATGAGTCAGAGTCATTTACTCTCTTGGATACTGGATAGAAAAGCAATGATCCCCAGCCAGTAGCTTCAGGCTTCTACTCTGGCCAGTAGCTTCAGGCTTCAGGCCAGTTTTCTTCTCCTCCGAGCCCTGGTTCCATGACAGGCTTGGGATGCTCCCAGGCAGAAGCAGCTACAAACATCGTGTGACCTAGTACAGAGGGAACATATGGGACCCCTGTTGAAAATGCATGAAGAACTTCAAGAGGGCAGTAGCAAGTCATTAAATCAAATGTGGAGAACTTCTCTAGGCTCCACACTGGGCCTGGTACAAATACGTGAGTCACATACCCAGGAAGCCAGGCCTGCTCTTCAGTGTCCCTAGGTAGGACAATGTCACATCCCTTA
>RJWH01005701.1:0-70162 GCA_004363575.1 Solenodon paradoxus | reverse complement strand
GTAGGGGGAAAAGGAGGACACAGGGAAGAGAAGAGGGAAAGGGAGAGAGATAAATGAACGAGTGGAACAGAACTAGACATAAATAAGAAACTGGTGTATGATAGAAGTGGCATTTAGATCAGGAGGAAAGGAGGGACTAATCAATAAAATGTCTGGGAATAAAGCAAAGTTTTGAAAATTATTAGTGATCAATATCCATTATTAACCCAATTTGATGAATGCATATTTTACTAATTTTAAACTACTTAATTCTTGATTGCTCAGGGGATTTGTCCATGATTATTTATTTTTCTTTTCTCCTTTCCCTTTTGGTCTATTTTTGCATAACAATTGAACTTGAGGGCAGGGAAAGGATGAGAAAATCAAGTTCCAATATACTGATTGGAAGAAGTTTGAAGTTCTAAAGTTTTATTTAGGGAAACTTCCACTTCTAGTGGCAGACTAGCTAATGCTGATCAGTTTACCTACTAAGAACCATTATAACACCTCACAAAATGTTTTTATAAGTTCATTTTAAAACTCAAGAAAGCTAACTGGTATTGAAGAATTATGGAATCTTGAATTGGTGAGAATAAGAAAACAACAAAGTAAGTTCTGGTTTGGATCAGCTTTTCCCAAGGGATATCTGCTAATTTGGGGGGAGGCTGTTAAGTAGGTGAGACACACAACACAGTTTATAAGGCTCTCTAGGGCTCACCAAGGAGTGGGAAGTCTTATAAATCCTGTATCCTTTGTCTTGTGACTACAAAGGGCTGATAGATGAGAGTACTAAAGATATGCTTCAAATAATCCTAAACACTGTAACTGGTGCATTGATCTGTATTTACTGGCATCCTAGCTCTGAATAGCTAGATAAATCTCACCAACAAAAAGCAACTAAGTTGGAGGACTCACATTTCTCATTTTAAAACTTCCTACAAACCTACAGTTTTAAAGACAGTGTGCTACCAACATAAAAATAGACATATAGATAACTGGAACAGTGTCGAAAGTGCTTAACTAAACCCATGTCTCTATGATCAACTGATTTTTGATGAGGGTGTCAGGATCATTTAATGGGGATAAGAATAATCTTTCCAACAGATGGTACTTGGATGACTAAGCATGTTAATGAACATACATAAGAATGAATTTTAATTCCTACATTACAACATATATATAAGCTAATCAAAAGGGACATAAATGTATGAGTTAATGCTATAAAAATCTTAGAAGGAAGCAGGTAGAAATATTTATGACCTTGGATTAGCTCACTTTTTTAGCTATGGCATCAAAAGTACTATCAGTAAAAGAAAAAATATATAACAGAACTTTATCAAAATTGTCCTTTGTGTGCTTCAAAGGACATTATCAAGAAAGTAAAGACACCTTATAAAATGCAAACACATATTTCCTCATGATTTATCTGATAAGAAAATTGTATCCAAAATATATGAATAACGATTGGCATGTTCTGGTGACCTAGCAGTTAAGTCCACCAGGTTTGGTGCACATACATTCACAAGAGCTCCGGTTTGCCACCCAACCCCGGCCTGGGGGGAACAACCAAGGTGAACAACTAAATAAAAATAAATAAAAATGCTTCTTTCTCTTTCCTTCTCTCCTAACCTGCCTGCCTCTGCTTGCCTTCATTCCTGCCTGCACCTTTCCTTTAAAAAAATATTACAACTGTACCACAAATTTTCAAACAACCAAATTATAAATTGGACAAAGGATCCAGATAGATTTTTCTACAAAGGAGATGTATGAATGGCCAGTAAGCAACAGGAAATATGTGAAATATCATGAGTTGCTAAGAGAATGCATTGAAAAAAGAAAATGATACTAAGAAGTTTTGGCGAGAATATGGGAAAATTTGAGCCCTCATACATTGCTGATATAAATTTAAAATGGAAAAAGTGCTGTGAAAAGTCATCTGGCAGTTCCTCAAATGATTAATCATAGTTAAGAGTAATGAAAATATTCTGGAATTGGGTAATGTTGACGATTGCACAACATTATGAGTATACTGAAATATATCTAAGTGTGTACTTTAACATGGTGAACTTTATGATATGTGAATCATGAATCAATAAAAATGCAGTTTTGAAATGTCAGTGAAATTCCAATTGAATACCAGTAGACTTTTTACTGGAACTTGACAAGCAAATTCTAAGTTTTATATTGAAATACTAAGGGCCAAGAGTAGTACAACAATGTTGAAAAAGAAGTAGGTCAGAGGACTTGGTCTACTTGATGTCACTATCCATTTTTAGGCTGCCATAGTGAAGAGAATGTAACATTGGCATTGAGTTGGACAAACAGACAAATGAAACAGAATCCAGGGAAAAAATATACTTGCACGTATATGGACATAGGAAGCACTGTGGAGAAGTGAGGAAAAGACAGTTTTTCAATAACTGTTGTTGTGTCAGCTGAATATTCATATGAAAGAAAGTAAGCTTGGTCCCTCATCTCTTATTCAAGTGCAGACTCTTTATCTAAAAATAAAAAACAAAACAATTAAATGTCTAGAGGTTAACACAAGAGTATCTACATGAGCTTCATGTTATAAAAGATAAGAGAAGACTGAACAGCACTAATATAAATTAAAAATTTGATAAATATACAATATTAATATCATGAACCACCAAGACAAAGAGTGGAAATAATAATTTGTCACACACATAATTGATAGAGTTCTAATATCCATACATACAAATATACAAATCAATAAGATAAATATAGACAACATAATTACAAAAACAGGTGGGTATTTAAACCAACATTTCATCTAAGAAGGCTTTCAAATGATTACTAAAAGCATGTCACCTTGGTCTTCATCATTAATAATTGGGAAAATAAAATTTAAAACTTCCACAAGACTTTACCATCAGATTAGCTTAAATAAAAAGGATGGATAATGCCAAATAATGGCAAGAATGTGGAATAATAAGTACTCTGCCTATTGGACTATAAATTGGTAAAAGTTCCTTACAAATAGTTTGACAATATATACTAAATTTTTATATACTCATGTGACCCAAAATTTTCACATTTAGATAAATTCATTTGTGCACATTTACACCAAGAAAAATATATGTAAGAATATTTGTAGCAGCATTATTCAAAATTTCGCAGATTCCAAAGGAATTCAATATCTGTCAAGAGCAGAATTGGTAAAGAAATTGTGTTATATCCACACCATTAATAACATCAGTAATGAAAATGATTTGCAGTTGCATGTAACCAATCATATGAATGAATTTATAAATATATATGTAAATTATATATGACAGGCAGGCACAAAATAATATATTTTGATTGGATCAACTTATAAAAAGATACAAAATAAGTAAATCTGAGCTGTGCTTAGAAATTGAGAGTGGTAAATTCAGGGAAGAGTGAAAGAGCAGTGATTGGGAAGAAGTGAGATTTGGCGAGTGTTCTGGGATAAGCATAAGTTACATGATTGTCACTTTATGAAAATTCATTTGAGTTGTTTATTTCTATTTTGCGTGCTCTTCTCTTGATATTTTGCACTTCACAATGAAAATAAATATTGAGCAATTCAACTCTGGATATGCATTCATTTAAAAGAATTGAAAACAAACTGTCAAAGAGATATTTGTATGCCCATTTTCATAATGTTCTCCACAATAGGTAAAAGGTGAAAACAATCCAATCATCCATTGATGGATTCATGGATAAATAAAATGTAGTTTATATTATGTAATAGAATATTATTCAGCCTAAAAAATGAAGGAAATTCTGCTATATCCTATAATATGAATGAACCTTGAGAATACTACTCTAGGTGAAGTAAGACAGTCACCAAAAGACAAATACTGTATGATTCCATTTATATATTGTATCTAGAGTAGTCATGCTCATGAAGAAACAGGAAGAATTGTGGTTTCCAGGATCTGGGGAAGAGGGAAATGGGGCGTTGTTTTTTGGGTATAGAGTTTAAGTTTTGCAAGATGAAAAATCTCTGGAAATGGGTTGCACAATATTAATATAATTAATACTGCTAAATTATGCACATTGACATGATTAAAATGGCAAGATTTCGTATATGCATTTTGCCACAATTACAAATTTTAAAATAAAAAAGATTTAGAAAATGATATTATTAGAAAAACTGGAATTCTAGCCTGATGTTAACTGTGTTATCAGAAAGTTAATGTGTTAGCTTTGATAAATTTATTATGGCTATGTAAAATATTAAGCTGGTTGAAGGTATTCAATAGAAATGTATTGCTTTTGCAACTTTTCTGTAAGTCTAAATTTATTGTTTCATAAAAAGTATAAAAATAAATGAAAATATATAGTTCGCGATTTTCTGTGACAAATTGGGAGAAAAGCCTGAATTTATAGTTAGATAATATGAATACTAAGGCAGTGTTTCTATTTTGGTTCATCTCCCTCTATTTTCCTTCCACAGCGATCAAGTTTATCAGGATCCTAAGATCCCCAGTAGTATCCACCAATCTAAGTAGTATCTCATTCCTGTTCCTGATTATGAAGTGAAATTATTAAACAAACTATTCTCTCTGGAACACACATTTTCTTTATACTTATCCAAAAAACAGCCCAGGGCTTGCTACTCCATTTCAAGAAAGAAATCAATAAAGAAACTTGTGTCATTATAAGGAAATGTTCCAAATTCTATATGGTATGTGCTGTTTTTGTTTGTACCTGCTCATATTTTAGCTTTCCTTCAGTGCAAAAGAACACTTAGTGTTTTTGCCTGATATTGACCAAGTTTACTGATGAAAAGCTAAAAATTTCTTGTTGGAAGGAACAATTAAAAGTACATATACACTTATCCTCAAATAACTAAAATCTTGAAGTCTTAATTTCTTATCAAATAATGGACTTATTTGCGTTTATTAACTTAAAAAGACTTGTAAAATATAGTGCAATGTAGTAGGCATTTCTCAGCAAATGAAGTCTAAGGAACATATAAGTCTTTATTTCCATATTATGTAATATATATACACAAAGCACATGTATAGTACACATGCATACAGACATATACTGTTGCAGTTCTTCGGGAAAAACCAAGCGGACACTCTTTTGGAAGTATTTTAGGCAGATTTATTACATGTGTGGTCTCAGCTGGGATTCTTCCTCAAAGAGCTGAGCACAGAGTTCTGGTTAGAGCACACTTACATAGGCTAGAGCTAAGGAGGGAAGAGAGGAATGTAAATTAGGGGAGGGAATTTCAAGCGTGGGAAGTTCTTTGTCTCCTGGCAACATTTCATCAAGCTCAGGTCACAGGATATTTTCATGGCTTTGCTTCATGGCTGCTGGAAGTGGTGAGCAGGCCTTTTTTCCCCACAATATATACAAACATACGTCATATATGGTGTCTACTTTCCACCATGCCCTCCTAAAATGAGCCAAGGATAACCGTTAATATATAATGCTTCTGACAATTAATCCCATTTATTTATAAACATTTCATTAAATGTAATTCAATAGTCATAAATCATTTTTCAGTTCATTTCAGGTTCATTAACTATACCTAAGATGGGTAGACTTTCTTATTGTTGGCATTTTAACAACTCTTTATTCAAATAAGTTAATAGATTAATCTTAAATATATTCCTACAGCTGATTATATTTACCTTTACATAAATCTTAACTTTGATTTCCTCTAGTTTGACCAATTAGAATGTTTAACAGGTGTTCCCATATGTGATAACTGATCATTGAATTTTGATCCTGAAACAATGCAAAACAATTGCTTCTGATTTGTCAAAAAGAAGCAAACTAGGCAGCTTTAGTTTAGCATCACACATAGTGTATTTTGTGGTGTAGAAAGCACTCCCATGTATAATGCACACCCATGTTTTGGCCCAAACTTTCAGGAAAAAAGCTTTAATTTAATTTTTTTTTTTTTTTTTACATTTAGGTACCTGTTTTTTGTGTTATAAAGAAAATTAATTTTTGACATATTATGGTACAAGCCATTTTATGTAACACATAACCACAAAACATGAGAACAGATACAAAATACAAGAAATAAAATAATTAAAAAAATTATATAGATACAGAATTAACTACTAACACCCACGTATAATGAGCATCCTTATCTTTCCCTCACAAATTTGGGCAAAAACAGTGCTCATTATACACAACAAACTTCGGTATTTTATTGGTGCTAAAATCTGTGAAGATGGGTGATCTGAGTGTGGCATTTATGGTAACATTATATTAGTCAAAATGATGAATATTCTGGTCTTAAGTCACTATATAAAAATAGCAGCTAATATGTACTTAAGCTTCCAGAGTTGTCTCTTCATTTTGGTAATGCAAGTATTGACTTAAGCTTTGGTTTGCTTATCTATCCATATCAAAGGGACATTCACTTAAAAGAGGGCTAACTCAAACACCTTGCTGGCCATAGGGCTAAATTAGTACCAGTCTGCTTTCTCTCACAGAAACTCCTTCGTTTCACAAATCTGGTTGATTTAGATTATTGGTTAGTACTGGTTTTCATTCTTTTGTCTCTCTCCCCTTGCTATAAATTCCAGCTTTTCTATTCTAAATTCACCAGTAAAGAGTATTCCAAGAAATTCTATCCAATCCTCACCCCAACCCCAAACAACTGAATCCAGGCCAGTGCAAGTTCTTTCTCAGTTCTCTCTCTCTCTCTCTCTCTCTCTCTCTCTCTGTCTCTCTCTGTCTCTCTCTTCTCTCTCTCTTCTTCCTCCTCCTCCTCCTCCTCCTTCCTCCCACCCTATGACCCCACTGTGACTCAAGTGTGCTGTGTAATTTCCAGGTTTTGCAAGTAACACACCTTTATTTTTTCAATTTCCTCATTGTTATTTCTCAAGGGCATCTAGCAATCATAATAAGAACGTAAGGTCTGTTTCAGCCCTAGTATTGATTTAAAAGGAGAAATATATATGGGAAAATTTACTTGAGCCTAGGTGAGTGACCCCAAGCATTTCTACAATTATCAGTAGTTTGAGACCCACAATAAGCATATGTTTATTGATGATCCTGATGCCTCAGGTATTAAGCCTGTTCCTGGAAAACAGTCGACACAGTCTAAGGACCCTAGTTCACAGTCTGGGACTGGGGGAAACAACTAAAACGAACAACAAAATAAATAAAATGTCTGTCTCCCTGCCTGCCTACCTCTTAAAAGAACAAAAACAGCACAAAAAACCCATCTATTTGTTGTAATCACTTATTTGTTCCCCAGCAAAACTATAAGGCAATGTTATGTTATATAGAGATGTTTTGTGTCTTTAATCCAAAGGCAGTTTTTGATGTGTACTAGTAGTGGTTGTAGCTAGTAGTGACAGCTGCAGAAATGATAACAATTAGCATTTATTGAATTCTTACTATATGCTAGGTCCTGTTATAAGTGTTACACCGGTATTAACTCACTTGATCCTCACAATAGACATATGGAATCTGTACTATTAGCATTCTCATTTTACAGATGAGGAAAGTAAGGTAAGGTACACAAAATAAATTTCCTTCGGTTACGGAGCTTTTATATGAGTCAGGATTCAAACCCAGGCAGTCTGGCTGTCTTTTTTTATGGTTTCTCTTAAAGGAAATTCCTTACAATAATTATAGAAAGCTTCATTAGTTCTCTAATATTACTATAATTTATCATGTTACTTCACTCTACTATTTCCTTTTTCAACTCCTATAATATCCATTCAACAATTACTAAATGCCTACTGTGTTGTAGGCATTATGCGTGCTAGGTATTAGGCAGACAGAGTCATTCATAACTCTCATGAAATTTAAATTTTCCTAAGGTAAACAGACATTATATCTATTTCTGCAATGCATTATTTAATTATAATCAGATATGGTTTATTCTTAAAGCTACCTCAATCATAAAATTTGTCTGGTTCCCTCAGTCAGATATTCTTCCTTCTCTCAACCCTTGTACCAATCAAATGGCTATAGTTTGCCTTTCATTGCAGCTGTTTGGACATTTGCCCTTTATAATTTTTAAAGGTCAAGTTCATTGACAGCAGAGTTTACTTTTTACCTACCTATGACGAGTAATACCCAATACAATATCTATTGCATAATATGCAGAGTAAGTCCTCAGTATTTATTGATTTCTTAAATTAAATGAAGGCAAATTAAATATGCTCATGTCATTAAAAGAATGAAGATCATGAGTAAACCATAATAAAATTAAGACAACTTTTGACTAATTCTCATATCAATTGCAATAGGCTCAGATTGGGACCAACTCTTATATTTGCTATCTGAGTGAGCTGAATTTACTAAAAGCAGAATACACACTAAATCAATGATTTGTCATTGATAGCCTTTGTTCTCACCATGAGAATCATTGCCAAAGCACATAGAATAATTTCTAACAATTTTTTTTTTAAATTTTAAAGGAAAGGTATAAGCAAGTAGACAGGCAGGAAGAAAGAAAGAAAAGGAAGGAGCATTTTCAAATGTATTTTCATTTAGTTGTTCATCTTGGTTGTTTCTCCTCTGCCCCAGGACACAAATCCAGGTCCTTGGGGTATGTGTGGACTAAGGGAGCCAAAGGAGGTGAACTTATCCTCTAGACCACCAGGATACACCAGAAGCATTTCTTTTGAAAATAAAAGATCGATTGGAATAAAAACAGGGCCTTTGGAAGAATAATAATGAACACCTCACTGCTAATGAAATGCATAACTTCATCTCTATGGTATGTGAAACAAAGCTAACCTACCTACATTGCAACAACACACTCAATCACAGCAATAACAGTATAAACCAGGGTCACATTTCTGTCTCTGTCTCTAAAGTAAATAAAACCTTAGGCAATTTCTTATAAGTTACTGTCATCACAATGAAGCTAACTTTATCCTTGACTTTTATGATACCAATATGTGACAACCCTTACTGACCCTTACTGATATGACAATCTTGTGAGGAAACTTTCCCATCATGAACAGACTACCCATAATCTTTAAACTTGGTAACTGTATGACTTTTCTTCTTTGGTGAAAAGACCTGTCTTTATTTAAATCTGGTCAGGTCATTTTTCTAAAGCTTGAACCCCACTTTAAACTTTGCAAGTGATCTTATTTTCTTTTCTAAGTACTTTTCATTTCTTAGTGCTTCATTTTCATTACTGAAATTGATTTCTATTTATTTCTGAAAAAGTTTCCTCCCAGTATTATTAATGTTACGCTGATTAAAACAAAGCAAAATAAGAACTATTAGAATCTACTCTGTCATTTTGGTTGACAAACTAAATTGGAAATATCCACCCTTTAGGCAAAAAGACATAGGATATATGTTTTAGCGTAACAGTACACATTCTGGAGGCTTAAAAATTTTAAAAAGGATGACTTTATAGAAGCTGCTGGTGGTTTGGTGTGCCAGTGAAATGACATTAAAAAAACTTTGCTGTTTAAAACATAAAAGATGTATTTTGAAATTCACCATCAGCAATGATATATTGTTTTGAAAATGGGATGACCATTGTGTATCAGAAATTTAGATGGTTGATCATGACCATACACTTAAATGGAAGTATACTTATCTTTTGTCTGGAACACTAATTATGACTTTTTCAATGGTAGCAGCAAAGTCATTCTCTGAGCTAATTACCTATAATAAAAATTGAAAGAAGTTGATTAGCTTTGTTACCAAAAAAGTTGGATATATATTTGTAAATTTACAGTGATGTGTCACTTCTGAGAAACACTGAATTAAGGTTTTTTTCATATCTAACTGGAGGACCAGAAAACGAATAAAGAAAAATATCAAATGATCTCTACTACAGTAGCTGCTGAATAGCATCTCTTTTATTTAAAATGTACACAAAACTGAATAAAGTGTATGTTATTACTCAAAATGACTACATTTTGGAATTTTTTAGAAAAGGAAAATTATATGGCTGCAGGAAAATTTTTGGAGGGCTTTTAGGTAAAATCATAAAATAATATGCAATCAGAAACAGGGTTCTGGTGTTACTCGTGAAAAGCACTGATATGTATGAACTGCATTCTACACTTGTGCAAATATATTCTAAAGAAAGGTAAAACTTCAGTGTATGTAACAATTGCCTGTTTTATATATATATAAAACAGGTTTAAAAGAAATAAAGCAGGAAATTTGAAGTTATCATAATTAGGTTTCAAATGAACACCAAGTATTCCACTATATAAAAGTACATCATCATAATTAGCTTCTGGTGGATGAAGTTTCTGTGTATATCCTGTGTTTGAAAATCTAATTTTAAAATAGTAGATTATGAAAGACCTATTTCCTATTTTTAAGAGCAAAATGCTCTTGATATCATTCCACTAGCAACCAAGCCACTATTTGAATGTTATTATAAAAAGAAAATTTCTGAGCTTAATTCCAGAAGAACATGCATAATATACTATTTGTCATACAAAAGAATTTCTTCATGGATTACAGAGCTTAGAGATGGGGTCCTATAGCATGATTCAACTTATAAATTCCAAATATAATTTGAAAACAAAATATTTAGAAATAGCACTATTTTTATACAAGAAAATGTCTACTCAAACTGATGGCAACTAACTATATCATAGAGCAAGGGTAGACAAAATTTTCTGTAATGAATCGGGGGTAAATATTTTAGGCTTTGCCAGCAGGCTATTTGATCCCTGTAATAACTACTCAACTCTATAATTGTACCATGAAGTAAGCCTATTTAATTAATAAGTTTGGCCACAATTGAAAAATACTTTAATAAAATAGGTGATGAGTCAACTTGGACCTGCTTATAATTAGTTAACCTCTGTTTGTCCTAAGCCCTTTAATAAAGTGCAGAATGTTAATAAATGAATTAATGAATGGATTAATGAATGAATAAGTAAATAAATTGTAGAAACTACACTAAAATTAAAGGATACCTAGCTAGAATTGTTTCTAGTAAAGTTGGTTGGTTAAAATAAAAAGGCAGAGTTTAGGTACTTTGTTGTTATAAAAAGCGTGACAAATATGCATTTGGATCCTAGACAAATCTAACTGAACATAGTGATGTGGAAATATCTTTTAATTACACAGGAATTAAAGTAGCATTCCCAAATAACTCTACCTGTATCTTGCCAGTGAAGATGAGACTTGCGTGGAAATGACATCAGCAAGATGACATTACTATGTATTAAATCATTAAGCGCCAGACTCTACTTCCTTTCAAGGATATACCAATTCTCTAGTACATGGATCAATTCCCTTTGAGAAAATAGAAACTAGTTAAGAGATTCTTGAACCCCAAGTGAGTGCAAATCCAGCTATATTGAAGCTAGTAGGAAATGTTGCGGCACTTTCTTTCCATGTTTTCTTTCCCTGGCATAGTGCCACACGGTTGGGAGAAAAATTCCAGGTCTCAGCTTCTCCCTAGAGAGGAAAAGAAGAGGGTATCTAAGGTACTGGCTTTTGTTTCCTCTGTGTAAGAGCATGGCAGGGCCCATCAGGCTTTAGAAACATGAGAGTTATTTGAACTAAAACAAAATAAAACAAAACCCAGGCAGCATTGTGCTGCCCTGAAAACAAGCAATACAGCAGATAAAAACTGACACAGCTCAATGGCCTTTCCCTCAGGGGGAAAGGAAAAAATACAACAAGCATCCAACATCCCAGCTTTTTTACAGGCCACATGAGGGACTGGTGTCTGTCTCATCTGTCTCAAAGTGCACACAGGACCTGACATACCCTAGATGCCTGGGCCTGGGACAGTAAGAAAAATAAAACAAAAACAAAACAGGGTTACATGCTGCAACTTCTGAGGATCTACGGTAAATCAGACAGACCAATCCATTTCAGTGGTCTGCCTTTCTCTCAGGGGAGAGAGAGAAGAATGGAGCATGTGCACAATGTTTTGACTTTTGGGAGAGCTGCACAAGACATTGATTTCTATCTTACTCAGGATGCAAATGAGACCCACCATATACTAGATGCATATACTAGACAGTCACTGAGAACAAAAAAGATGTGATGGCATTTTGCTGTTGCAGGTTCTAGGACCACCCATGGTATAATGGAGCCCATAAGGAGCAAGAGATTACAAACACCTGAAAAGATAAACCAGCAATCCCTCTAATACAGAATCTACACACGTAGGCTGGAGAAGACACATCCATGGAAAAAGTCTAAGAGGCCCCCAGAATTTCTAGTGAGGCTGATTGGTAAGGGTCTCTCCCTATACAAAGTCAGTCTCTAAGTCCCGTGAGAGGTGACTTTTTTCAAATGCATGGATACTGACACAAATTTGCAAGAAACACAGAAACATGCAGTTCCTGCAGTCCAAATAAAGGGACAAAATGAGTCTCCAGAAACTGACCCTAGTGAAATGGAGGTATATGAATTACCTGACAAGGAATAAAAGCAACCATTGTGAAGATGCTTAATGAACTCAGAAAAACATTGCAAAAACAAAATAAGAATTTCAACAAAAAGACAAATAATATGCAAAAGAACCAAAGAAACTTTGGAGTTAAAGAATACAATAACTGAATTGAAAAATACCCTAGGTGACTTCATGAGCAGATTTGATCAAACAAAAGACTCCGTAAACTTGAACATAAGTAATTTGAAATTATCCAGTCAGAAGAGCAAAAAATGAGAAAAAATGATGAAAAAGAGTAAAGAAAGATCAACAGATTTATGGAAAACCCACTTGGAGTCCCAGATGGGAAAAGAAAAAGGGCCAGGAAATATATTTAAAGAAATAATGACTGAAATGTAGTCAAATTTAGAAACTGAAACGTATATCAGATTTAAGAATATGATTAGACCTTAAGAGATCACATTGAAATACATTATAATTGAATTGTCAAAATTCAAAGACAAATAGAGAATTTAGGGGAAGAAAAGCAGGAGAAAAACCATTTGCAATGTACAGGGGAACCCCTATAAAACTATCAGCAGAAAACTATAAGCTAGAAAATTGCAGGATGTGTTCAAAATGTTGAACGAAAAAATCTTGCCATGAATGCTATGTATGGCAAAAAATGTTTTTGTTTTGTTTTTTAAATGAAAGGGAGATAGAGATGTTCATAGACAAGCAAAAGCTGAGGAAGTATATCATTACTAGATCTGCCTTAGAGAAAATGTTAAAGAGAGCCCTTAAAGTTGGAATAAAATATGCTAAACAGCAGCAGAAAAGTATATGAAGCTATAAATCTTGTTGGTAAGGGTAAATCTATAAACAAATACAAAATGCTTCAATACTGTAACTGTGGTGTTAAATCATCTTTAATTCTGGTAGAGAAATTAAAACTACAAAAATATTTAAATGAAAATCTCATATAAAAAGATGGACTTTGTGACACCACTAACAAAGTTTTGAGAGGGGTCGAAATAAAAGTGCAGAGTTTTTTGTATGATATTGTATTTAAATTATCATTACTTTAGAAGAGATTATACTGTTATAACTCTAAGATACTTTATGCAAGTCCCATAGTAACCACCTATACTTATGGAAAAAGAGAAAAAAATCAAAGTATGCCACCACAAAAACAAAACTGGCACCTAAAGGAAGACAGTGAGAAAAGAAAAGAGAGGCAAAAGAACTATAAGGCTAATAGAAAACAGTTTACAAAATGGCAGTAGTAAATAGTTAATAAGTAATAACTCCTTCACTGTCAATAATATATGTAAATGGATTAAAACCCCCAATTAAAAGTCACAGATCAGCTGAATGAATGAAAAAGAGGATACAACTTTATGCTGCCTACATAAGACTCACTTTGGATTTAAAGACACACATGATTAAAAATGAAAAGATTAAAAATTATGTTTCATTTATATGGTAAGACAAAGAAAGCAGATATGACCACACTTATATCAAAGAACATAGACTCTGAAAAACAGTGACGTGAGACTAAGTAGAATGTTATCTAATTATAAAAATGTTAATTCCCTAAGAAGATGCAGCAATTATAAAAAACATTCAGTATAAAAGTACCTAATATATGAAGTAAACATTAACAGAAATGAAGAGAGAAATAGCCAATAACACAGTAGCAGATTTAAATACTCCACTTTCAATAATGGATAGAATAACCAGACAGAAGGTCAACAAAGAAATAGAGGATCTGAAATGGATCAAATGGACCTGTCAAACATATAAGAAACATGCCACCTAACACTAGAATATACACTCAAGTACACATGAAACATTCTTAAGGTTAGATAACATGTTAAATCAAAAAGCAAGTCTTAACAAATTTAAGGAGGTTGAAACATATGAAGTATATTTTCTTCCTACAATGTAATGGAAACTAGAAATCAATAGCAGAAGTAAAACTGGAAAATTCACAAATATGTTGAAGATAAATAATATTGAACAACCAATATGTCAAAGAATAAGTAAAAAAGGAAATTGGAAAATATCTTGAGACAAATGAAAGCAGATCACAACATACAAAAACTTATGAGATTAGCAAGTACAATAATAGAACAACAAGCTTAGATTGGGAAAGAAAAATTACAAACAATCTAACTTTGCACTTCAGGGAACTAGGAAAAGAAGAATAAACTAATCCCAAAGCTAGTAGAAGGAAGGAAATAAATATTAGAGCAGATCTAAAGGAAATAGAGAATAGAAAAACAATGCAAGGATAATGAAGTTGAGTTGTTTTTTAAAAAAGATACAATAAACAAAACTTTCATTAGACTAAGAAAAAAATAGAAGACTTAAAATTAGTAATGCCACAGAAATAAAAAGGATTAAAAAGTACTACTGTGACCTATTATATACCAACAAATTGGATAATCTATAACAAATTGATAAATTCCTAAAAAGTTATCAAAATTAAATGATGAAGAAATAGAACATTCCTATAACTATTAAGAGGGTTGAATCGCTAATCAAATGTCTTCCAATAAAGAAAAGCCCATGACCAGATGGCTTCACTAGTGAATTCTATGAAACATTTAAAGAATTTGTGCCAATACTTTTCAAACTCTTCCAAAAAATGAAGATAATACTTCCAAATTCATGTTATGAGGCCAGTATTACTCTGATAGCAAAGCCAGGAAAAACACTAAAGAGAAGATTAATACAGAAAATATCCCTTATGATTGTAGATACAAAAATTCTCACTAAAATACTAGCAAACTGTTTTCAACAGCACATTAAAAGGATCGTACACCATAGCCAATTGGAATTTGGATAACAATGATGGCTTACTATACTAAAAAAACATTTATAGTGAATTAAAAAAATTCATAATTACTTTCTACCTCAATATCCTCACAAATAAGCTGAACAACCTGATCTAGGTGACCAGGTGCACCACTGCAATAGCCCTGGCTGTCCCTTTCTTCTTTCTTAACTATGATTTAATAACATTCAACCATACCAACAAGATCACCTTGTGCTTTTTACTTGTGTATTCCATGGGATCCCCAGTGAAGGCACTTGACAATGAACTCTCAGTTCCTACCTACTTGGTTGAGATTCTTCCCTTGGCACTTGTCCCATGTAGTCCCCTGTGGAATGTGGCGAAAATGTCTTTCTACGAACAGTGAGTTTAATGCACTCTGTTTTTCTTGCACTGCTTCTTGTGTCCACTCTTGTAGCTCAACCTGAATGATCCACTCAGGAAAAATGTGAAGCATCCATCAAGGTGATAGCATATTAACAGAATCAAGAATAATAATCTCATGATTATCTCAATACAAGATAAAAAGCATTTGACAGAATTTAAAACTCTTTCATGATGGAAGCACTCAATAAACCAGGAATGGAAAGGAATTAAACCAGCATAATTAAGACCTTGCCAAAGCCTACCACTAATACTGTATTCAGTGGTGAAAAACTGAAAGCTTTTCCTTTAAGATCAAGAACAAGGCAAGAGAAACACTTTCACCTCTGACCACTTCTATTCACTAGGGTGATAGAAGAGCTAGTCAGGGCAGCAAGGCAAGAGATAAATACTTTCAACTTTCCAAATTGTGAAAGAAGTAGTAAATGTGTGTGTGTTTGTGTGTGTCTATCTGTTCATAGATGATATGATTTTATATACAGAAATCTTATATACAGAAATACCAAAAAATCCCACACACAAAATTTTGTAATAAACTAATTCAGTAAATTAGCATGTTATATAATCAACATAAAAAAGACATTGGTGTTTTCATACCCTAACAATCAGAAAAGGAAGTGAAGAAAACAATCCCATTTAAACAGTATCAAAAACAATTACTTAGGAATAAGCTTAACAAGAGAGGCAAAATACATACACTAAAAACTAATAAAACATCAATAAAATAGATTAAAACAGAAACAAATGGAAAGACTTTTTCTGTGCTCACCATTTGAGAGAATTAATGTTGTTAAAGTGTCTATACCACCCAAAATTATCTAATGATCTAATCAAATCCCTATCCCTATTTGTAAAGGAATAGAAAGACCACTCCTAAAATTCATATGGAACAACAAAGGACCCTGAATAGTCAAATCAATTCTAAGAAGAATAAAGCTGGATGTCTCACAATTAATTTCAAAATATTATACAAAGCTATAGTAATCAAAACAGTGTGGTACTGGCAGAAAGTTATATAGACCAATGACATAAATAGAGAACCCAGAAATAAAGCCATACACGTAGTAACAAATAATCTTGTAGAAAGTTGCTAATAATACACACTGGGGAAAATATATTCTTTTCAACAAATGCTAGGAAAACTAGATATCCACATATAAACAAAAAGAAGAAAGAAAGAAATTGGACACATTCCACACAAAAAAGTCAGTTTGAAATGGCTTAAAGACTTAAATGTAAGACCTGAAACTCCTGGAAGAAAACATAAGGGAAAAGTTTTCTGGTACTTGTCTTGGCAATGATTTCTTGAAAATCACACCAAAAGTATAAGTAACAAAGGCAAAAATAAACAAGTAGAACTATATCAAACTGAAAACTTCTAATGCATAGCAAAGGAAATAATCAACAGAGTAAAAAGGCAACATTTGAAATGGGAGAAAATATCTACACACCATGTATTTGACAAGGGTTTAACATCCAAGCTATTTAGGAAAATCCTACAACTCAATAGTTTAAAACAAGTAACTTCATTAAAAAGGGTAAACAACTTGAATAGACATTTCTCCAAAGAGACACAAATGATGGACAGATAGGAAAAGATTCTCAGCATCACTAATCATCAGGGAAATCGAAATCAAAACCACAGTGAAATACCATCTTACACCTGTTAGAATGGCTATTATAAAAACAATAGCAAATAAAGAATGTTAATGAGAATATGCATGCAATGGAGATATTCTTCACTGTTGGTGAGGATATAAATGTTGCAGTCACTGTGGAAAATAGTATGGAGATTCCTAAAATAATTGAAAACAGAGCTACCATGTTATGTAGCAATCCCACTTCTGGATATTCAAAAACTTTGAAATTGGAAGCTTGAAATAACTCACTCATATATTCATTGCAGTAGTATTCACAATTGCTTAGATGTGGAAGTAACCTAAATGTCCACTGACAGATGAGTAAAGAAAATGTAGTATATACATACAATGGCATATCTGCCTTACAAAGGAAGGAAATTTTGACAAATACTGTTATATGGATGAACCTTGAGGACATTATGCTTAGTGATGTAAGTCATTCACAGAAGGACAAACACTGCATGATTCCATTTACATGAATTATCTAAAGTAAGTGTATAAAATGAGGCTGGTATGGATCAATTACTGAGATGGAGCATTATTTTTTTCTTCCCGACTCTACAAATAGAAGAATGCTTTTGTCATGTAAATGTCCTTGGAACACCAAGAAGTAAACTTAAAAAGCGTACATTTTCTTAATAAAGGAGAATTGAGTTTCCCTCTTCCCTTCCTCTCTTTGACTAACTCAAACTTTTAATATCTGCAATTGCATAGAGCAAACATCAGACTTCTCTTCTATAAAGAAATAGAAATCTTTGCAGTGAATAATGCTATTTAAAATTTTCCCAAATACTTTTTTCGATTTTGAAAATTAAACTCACTTGATTATAGCAATGTCACACATCACCATTCAGTACTGCACAAATGACAAACTTGACATTCTAAAACAAAATTATTTTGAATAATTTAGTAGTAAGAAAATCACATAAATAATTTTGAGTGACTAGAATATTTTAAGTCAAATTCACTACAAATTAGTGACACATTTTTCAAAATTTTCTAAAATAAAATGGACAGTTAGGTTAAGAACAATCATGAAAACTTTTGCCTTCACATTTTTTTTCTGTGAGGAATAAAAGTCTTAAAATTATGTGCTTATAGTGTATCTGTCTTTTAGCCTTAATTGTAGCATTTTTATTTTCTGACACGACACGCATTTCAAATGTGTTTTTACATTAATTCCCTTTTATAACCAGACTCTTGAGTTATTTAAGAAGCAACCAGCATAACAAATGTACTAAAACTAAGGATTAACAATATTTTAAGGCAAATGAGGCTGGCAAACCAATATCTGCATTGTTAGGTAGATCTCCACTTATGCCACTTTTAAGTGATGAGCATGTATGCTATGGTCATTATTTATATTGTTGAGATATGATCTCTATAATAACAATGTATGCATATTTTATGCCACTAAGAGAAAAATTCTCATCTGGACGTTTGTTCATTTGTTAATTTACTATGGGCCTAATGTGTACCAGACATAATGTTAGAGATACAGAGAAAAAATATAAAGTCAGAATCCTCAAGGTGCAGAGTCTAGAGGCATTACATTGAAAGTATAAGCTAATTGTTTAAAATGATGACTGATAATGGACTCTACAAAATATTTGTGACATGGACATTTAAATAAGAACAAGTGAAATATTAATTGCTTTAAGAATGGACACATTCATTCAACAAATATTTATGATGTTTAAAATATTAGGAAGAATAAATGAATATGAGACATAGTCCCTGCTTTTGGGGAGTGTGCACTGTAGTGGAGACTGGGGAGGAGACAGTTGCATAAAAATTATGTATGATTCAAATGGAGTAAAATAAATGTTATAATGGTGATACAAAAGCTGATATAGTGTTCAAGGGAAGAGATTAATAACATCAGGTTGATGAGAAAAGATTTATGAAATGGGTAAAATTTCAATTGAGCTATGAATATTGATTTTTTAGATTAAAAAGAGAAGGGGAAAATGAGTATTCTATATTGTAATCATGACCGAAGGAGTGAGGCTTGAAGAAACATGACTAGTTAACAGCACGGGATACGTATTCGAATACAGTCAGTGATGAAGCTAGTAGGTTCATTTAAATGGTACAGACCTTAAATATCATTGATAGGAAGTTTGAATTCCATGCTATAGTCAATGTGATTATGAATGGGTAAGATAATAAGAGAGTAGTGGAGGTTTTTGAATAATTCGTTTCAAAGTTCTTTTTGGTTACTTCACAGTAATGGTGTTTTATGGACTAAGTGTTTTGAATGTTCTATAACAAATGCTTCTTTGACCACTTCTCTGCATTTTAAATCAACATTATATAACTCTATTATGATGTTCATTAAATATTTATTGAGGTGTCTTTGATTTGAAAAATAAGTCCATATGTGTACATTCACCATTAGTCAAATATATAACAACATACTAACTCACCACCAAGTTACCAAAGTTTTCCACCACAGTTCATTGGACCATCACTTGTTCCTGTACCCTAACCCCTCTCCTGCTGATAACCTCAGTTTATTATCAATGTCCAAGTGTTGATTTTCTTTTTGTAAATTTAGTTGCTTTGTATTTTCATATACCACACATGAATGAGATCATCTAGTATTTTTCTTTTTCCTTCTGACATATTTCACTTAGCATAATTCCCTCTTGCCCAGTCCATGCTTTCACAAATGGCAGGATTTAATCTTTTTTAGAGTTATGTAATATTCCATTATGTATGTATATGTGTGTATATGTGTGTGTGACATCATCTTTATCCCTGTATTCCTTCATCTGACAATGGGTACTTAAGTAGTTTCCAGTTCTTGCTTATTGTAAATAATATTGCGGTAAACAGAGGTGAGAAGTTGTGCATATCTCTCTGTGAATTGGCATTTTTGTATTTTTGAAGTTAATACCCTTAAGTGGGTTGATGAAATCAAATGGGATTTCCATTCTAAATTTTTTGAGAAATCTCCTTACTGTTTTCCATAAAGGTTGTACCAATTTAAACTCCCATCAGCAGTGTAAAGGGCTCCTTTTTCTCCTCATCATAACTAACATTTGTTGTTTCCAGTCTTTTAGATAATAGCTATTCTCACAGGTGCTCTCAGTTTTTCAGTGCTAAGTATGATGTTGACTGTGGGTTTATCATATATGATCTTTACTATGTTGAGGTATATCCCTTCTATGCCAATTTTTTGTAGAGTTGTTACCCAAAATGGGTGCTGAATCTTGCCAAATGCTTTCTCTGCATATATTTATATGATCATATACCCCACAGCCCACCTCCTTGCTTTTGTTGATATGGTGTATTAACATGAATTAACATGAATGTGTGTTGAATTATCGTTTCATCCTTGGGATAAATCCCACTTGGTCATGATGTATCTGACAATCACTTTGATGCATTGTTAAAATAAGTTTGTTAATGATTTTTGAGGAAAAAATCAGACATGTACAGACATTTCCACAGTCGATTTTAGAGCATTTTCATTGACACAAAAAGAAACTCTCAAACACTTTAGCTGCATCTGTCTTACCCCTCCCCTAACCCTAAGCAATCACTGATTTACTTTTTGTGTTCATAGATTTCTCAGTTCTGGACATTTCATATGAATGAAATCATATAATATATGTCTTCTATGGCTGAATGCTTTCATTTAGCATGTTTTTAAGACACCCATATTTTAGCAGGAGTCAGACCTTTATTCCTTTTTATGGCATAATAATATTCTGTTATATGGGTATATTAGATTTTGCTTATCTGTTTGTTAGTCAATGAGTATTTTGGTTGTTTTCATCTTTTGACTATTATGAATAATATTGCTATAAACATTTGTTTATAAGTTTTTGTGTGGTCATATGCTTTCCTTTCTCTTGAGTATGTACTTAGGATAGGAATGGCTTGATCATATGGCAACTCTGTATTTAATCATTTGAGGATCTGACAGATTGTTTTCCAGTGCAACTACCTTTTACATGGTGCACTGAAACTTAATGTGGGCTTTAATTTTTATACTTCTTTACCAAGAATGTATTATATGACTTTTATTCTACTCATTCTAGTGGTTGTGAAGTAGTACTTTATTGTCATTTTGAATTTTGTTTCCATGGTGACTAATGATGTCATTTATATATCTTCCTTAGAGAAACGTCTATTTTAGAACTTCTATCATTTTTAAATTAGATTTTCTTTTTATTATTGCCTTGTAAATAGTTTTTTTAATATTTCAGGTATAAACCCCATATCAGTTATATAATTTGAAAGTACTTTCTCCCATATTGTGGGTTAACCTTTTACTTTCTTGACTGTGACCTTTGAAGGACAATAGTTTACAATTTTGAAGTCAACTTTGACTGCTTTTTTTGTTATTGGTTATGCTTTTGGTGTCATAAATTACTTAATCTAGATGTGCTTCAATATGCTCCTCTGTAAAATTGTAATTATTATGCTATCTCAAAGGTTGTTAGAAATAAATGAATATAAAGGGGTTAGAATAGTTCTTGATATATAGTAAACATTCAATAAATCTTATGTCATTATTAATACTATTGCTGTTAGTAGTATGATTATATATAACAATTAAAACAGTGACCGTGCATTGTAGGAACTCATAATGTTAGCTCTTATTATATAACAGTAATTTCCTGTATCTGCTACTTAATAAAACATGCACTGATCAAAAAATAAATGTAAAGATTTTTAGGGATTTGAGATCCTTGGTTATTATAGGACTACTTTACTTAAAAACAAAGATAAAAGGTACACAATTCGAAATAGTTTGAGGTTGTTTATATAAAAAATCAATCTGGGACAATGATAAATGGTTTTAAATTTTCTTTAATATGATGACATTTTTTCTGTCTTTACTTCTGACTTTGGTGATCATCAGGGATAATTTGGATTTTATGATAATGCAGGAAATTGGCAAGTCACTTGTGAAATATTATAGCAATAATGGCTTTGTACTAAAGATAAATCCTTTATATTCTCCAAAGTAATATGATGTGTCAATAAATGTAAAGTAAAAATGGCATACATTTTTGTTTAACCAAAAATTTTTAGTGATGCTTGTCATGCATAATAATAAAACAATTTTAATAATTCCCATTATAGACAAGTTTGGAAAAATGTATCAAAATTCCTTTCTGCTTTCTTCTGTTTTAGTCCTAAACATGTGTGCCATATAGATAAACGTTCATTCAAATGAAAATATAATTGTGTCAACATGAAAAAATATATTCACAACTAAGGGAAATGTGCATGTAAATTATATACACAGGAGAGAAAGATGGGAATGCCAGATCCATAACTAAAGAAAAAAATTGGCATTCTTACTAATGAGAGAGCAGTTATTAACTTATACTTGATTATTTTTGTTATTATTTATTTTTTGTGTGTACCATGATTCTTACATGCCCATCACAGGCATGAATGCTTATTCATTACAGCATTATTTGCTATTAATGACAGTTAATGACAGTGTTCCTAATCATTGCAGCTATGTGAAAACCGTTTCTTTTCTTTAGCTATTTGGGCTCTTCTCATAATCAGAGTTGTCAGAATGGCCTTGAGGCTTCCTGAGCTAAGGAGTGATTTTTTTTCTTCCTTTAGTAATAATATACTATGGCTTTGGTATTCAGTTACACTGAATCTTCATGAACAGGGGACATTTGTCGGCTTTTTATTTGCTTTAATTTTTTTTATAAAGACAAAGAGCTTTGTTTAGTTCTTAGTGTCCTTCCTTATCATAATGGAATTAATGTTATTTTGGAATTAATGCTACCATTTTTGTTATTTTGTCATTTGCCTTATTTTAAATTTTGTGTAACTGAAGTCATATGCCTTGACAACTTTCTGAAGTTTCACACTAAAATATTCCCATAAAATAGACCCCAAAATAACTCAAAAGACCTTCTCAGGGAGTATTCATTTTTAAAATACATTTGATAAAAATTATTAGTTAAGATCTTTTATTCTCTCATCAGATATAAATAGACATCATTTTAAAAAGTCATCTTTTCTACCTTTAAGGGACTTTTGCTCTAATTAGGGATAACACACGTAGATAATATCATGGATGAACTGAGTGCTAGAGTATAAAGAAGGGAACAGAGAGTATTATTTAGGTAAGTTATAAAGGAGACAGGACCTGATTTCCAATTATTGTTCTCTCCCCTTCTTTACTGAATGGAATGTCATTTGTATGGTAAATTTCCACTGCTCTGAGTTTTGGCTCTCTGCTAGGAAAATTTCCCGGACTCCTTTCTGATCCATTCTTTACATTTCCAGCAGCCCTGTATATAACTCTGTGAAAGTAATTATTATAATGTAAATTTATTTTTCTCAATAAGAAGTTTAATTTATTATATATTATGTAAAGTATATGATATGTTTATAAATAATTCAATTAATAAATATATTTTTACGGGAAAGGTGCAGACATGAATGAAGGTGAGTAGGCAAGCAGACAGAGAGGAAGAGGAAACTATTTAATTTTAGTTACTCATCTTGGTTTTTGCTCCAACCAGGGGTAGCAAACCTGGGTCCTTGGGATATATGTGGACTGTGCTGTGACAAACCAATCTACTAGGCCACAGGGGTCTTCCAATATGTTTTTGTTGTTTAAGTACATATTAATAAATGTATAATATCTAAATATATACAATTTATATATGACGGACATATTTATAAAGGTTATAGACATATATCAATAGGTATGCAATGTAGATATAAAATTACAGATACTCAGATGCATAGTATATAGATATGTATAGCTATAAAATATATTTTATTCTGTTATATACAATTGTGTAATATTTTTATATGTTTCATAAGTCTTAGGAATATATGCTATAAAATTATATATTTGCGTTTTGATATATTTGTATCATGTATATATATATATAGGTAGAGAGAACGATGAAAGTCTGGAATAACTGACATTTTAAACATATGCTGCCTTTCCAATCCATGAGCGTAGTACCTCTCTATATTTAAAGATCTTTAATTTCTCTAATTGATATATTAGCTTTCACTACAAAGGCTTTGCATTTACTTTGATAATTTTATTTTAAGCATTTTTATGATAAGTTGTGGATGAAAATTCTTTTAAAAATTTCATTTTCAAGATGTTGTTTGTCTATATAAGTGGAATGGATTTGTGTACATTAAACTTGTACCTGACAATCTTGCTAAATTTGCTATTTAGTTCTATAAATACTTTATGCTATGGTTTCCCTATGTATTACATATTTTTGTGTTCCAAATCCAATAATACAATATTGCCATTTTGCTTTTAAACTGTCATATACATTGTAAATTAATTAAGAAGACAACTTTTACCTTTATTCATGTATTTCCCTTTAGGGAGCTCTTTATTTCTTTCTAAAATTCAAACTTCTACATATTATTTCCTGATCGCAAGAAGAAATTTCTTTACAATAAATTTTCTTTGTCTTGTTTGTCTCAAAATGTCTTTATTCTGTCTTCTGCTTTCATTGTTTCTCATTAAAAAAACAATAATTTACTATACATACAGGAAGATTTTGCACACTGAATTAAACCACCCTTTCCCCCTGCTTTTTAATGAGATATTGCCTTCACTTTATAACTGCCTGAATTTGCTCTTAAGTCATTTATTTGTTTGTTCAAGTCATTAATATTTTTGATTTTCTATTTACTTTGATTTACTTCAGGTGGGTCTGCCTAGGGCTTTCATTTAGGCAAAAAATTCAAAATCATGGAAATTTACCTTTTTCTAAGCATAATCTCCCTAAAGTATTGCCTGCTTTTGTTTACTTGCTAATACCTTCTGGTATTTTTTCCCCAGACCTGTTACTTTAGGAGTGCTGGTTTTAAGAGTTAATTCTCCACTACCAGATAGGGAATATTCAAACTATTTATGTAATTTTAGAATATATAAATAAGATAGTGAATTACACACACACACACACACACACACACACACACACACACACACACACACCTCATGCCCTTTTGTCTTTTTCGCAGAAGCGAAAATTAAGTACTATATTTTAATTTATATCCTTTTCTTTCTGTGACTGTGACATTTTAAATTCCATCCCATATTTTGATTATTGGACAGTTTTTTCATTAAACAAGGATGAGAATTAGATTCATAAACAATTATAATTTAAAATGCAAAGATGAAAATGACCAAAGATGACATGTTCCATATACATGGCAGATTTAAACAAAAATTACCAAAACACATCTGTCTTAAAGTGAAATAACAAATTCAAAAGATTTGACTTCTGACATTTTAAGTGTCAAATTGGTTTTAAAAACAAAGATGATACAGTAAACTTGACATTTTGTTACAGTTCATATTTCAAATTTAAATTTATGGAGTTGAAAGCATGATTCTTAAAACAACCTCAAACATATTGTAAATTATAAATTTCTAGTGCATTGTAAAGAGGATGTGTTGTTTACAGCTGTTTAGATCCACTAAATATCTGTAGATTTGCTTCCTCAGCTAGAGCAGGAACTTACTGGCTATAACTCCCTGCCTTGTTCAATAACTTCCAGTAATTATCAGGAAGAAAATGCAATAAATTTATGTAATAGACTGCCCCTTTGCTATAATATACAATCAGAGGCGATCAATGCTTCTTACAATAAGGAGAAGAATTACAACTGTGCTTTATTTTATAGCTTTGGTAATACAGCTTTGGAAACCACCAGAGGGAGTAGAGTTAAAACTTTAGTGGTCAAATTCCATTGCGGTAAAACATAGCCTCAGGCTGACATTTTAGGAAGTAACAACACAACAAGGTGTTGTGTACTTCTTAGCAGACTATTTTATTTGTTCACCCATCCAGCTGGTGGAAGACCTCTGTGTGTTGCTGCTCTTTTAGTTCATATGCCTGGAATAATGAGAATCTCTCTGAATATAATAAATAATAATCAAGTTTAACCTTTGGCCACACCATTACAAGAAGGGAAGATAGACATAGTTGATAATGAAACCTCCAATGTTACAGCAACCCACAATGACTTGTTCATTATAAAGTTATATTTGTTATAGTTTTAAAAATATACTTTTATTATAGTTTAAATCAAAGGGCATTTTTGAGCCCTGCCTAGTTATGCTTAAACTATAATTACACACTACATATCTTGGTAAGTAAATGAAAGCCTTTTCTTGGTTATTTGTTATAAATTTTACTTTGCCTGTAGCTAAGTGAAGGCCAGGCCTCTAAAGTGTTTCAAGTATAATGCACAGTGAATATAAAACAGTCCATTAATTGGGATAATAGGTCCCAGCATGTAATTGCATTTCTTAGGTACTATGGATAGCAACTGAGTGAAGTGGTATTTATTCAAGGTTGTTAGTCACCCGTGGATAATTTTATTTGTCCAATGATGCTTAAATAAATGCATCATCTATCAGTAAGAATATTTATGAAGAAATTTATAACGAAAATCATTATTGCATCTCAAATTATGAAAGGAAACAGTATATAAAAGTTACTGAAGAATGCCACAATAAAGTCTTGCCAATGCCTCAGGTTACTTGCTTTTATGTTCGTGGACAGTAAAATATTGTAGAAACTCAGGTATAAATGTGAACCAATCATGATTACTGTACTTTGCTTTATATTGTGCTATCCAGCAAAATATCTGTATGACATGAAGTAAATTCCGTTAGCAATTTCCAGCTCGATGAACTTGTGCAGTTTTCCAAGAAAAAAAAAATTGCCAACAGACAGTCTGTCAATGTGCTACAAACCCTTGAGATCTTTCAAACAGTGTGTATGAGAGGCTTTACTTATAGTTGTAAAAATGTTTCCTTTGGTTTTCATTTAATAGGTTGTTGGCTATTTCGAAGGTGTTAAAAACAAAACAAAACACATATTCTATTTGTCATCTTATTCAGGAAGAGTCAAGAGGGAGAGCCAGGACTATATGAGCTCATAATAAGATTGCCTTCTTTCTCAGAAATCACTAGCAAAACTGAAGGGGAGGAGGACCCAGAACTTTGATACACCATTCTTATGGACTGGAGACTATCTGGCTGAGTCCCATGATATCCTCAGTCATTTATAAATCCATCGGTTCCCGACAGAAGTTCAAGATTACCAGAATCTTATTTCTGACGATATGCCCCATGGGACTCTGTGGTCTGTGTGGCAAACTCTCTAACTTCTTGGTCATATAAATTCCTTTTTGATGCTTTATCCTTCCCAAATTCTTCATTCATTAAATGATTATTTTTATATTTCCTGTCACAGTAGATTTACTAAAACTATTTGTTGAATGTTTTCATGAACTTCCAAGAGGCAGTGTATAATATTTTCTTGTGCTACTAAATCACATTTGGGAAATACAATTATTTCTTCTACCTGTACTTGAAATTTTTGTGCCTGTTTTTGTTATTGATCACATCATGTACCTAAATATGAGAAAGGTTTTATGTATTGACTTGGGAATCTTTGTCCCTTCTGATGTTTTTTTTTTAGACTGTAATAATGAATACTTCCTATGTTTTCCTCAACCTGTGTTCATATATAATTTTCCATATAGAATTGGATATGTATAATATACCACAACAAAGGACTACTTGGCCCAGAAACTTTGAAAATTGGAATTGATAACCTATTGTAGATTATTGATACATGCCAACATTTTAAGTTGTTCCTATATTCTCAATTGTATTAAGCCCGTAGACTATTGTGATATGATCATAAAGATATTTGGCAAAGAACTGAGAACTGAGAAAAAATCTGTTAAGGGCTATATCAATTTCACTGGCAAATTCACTCTTACACAGAAATGAGCCAATATCTAACAGTCTGGTCACTTTCCTTCCAGCTACAAAGAAATATGAAAACAAATTAATTACTTTATCCTTAAAACCTTCCAAATACACTTCCTTTTAAAAAGGGGTCATTTACTTATTCAGGCTTTTTTAAGGAGTAAACATTTTCTAATGACAAAGAGTAATGGGTATTCTACTATTAAACTGGATAGCACAACTAAAAGTAATTTTTAAAAACAGAAGACAGAAATTTAGTTTTGAAAACAGAAATCAGTGATTTAATCTAGCATAATATTATCATTAACTAATGTTGATGAACATTTAATATGTTTAATATTTCTGCATCTTTTCCAGAATAATTCAGTCAGGTGAAGCATTATGCTTATGATATATTGCTCTAACTTATTGATCAACAATGTCACATTTCTAGAAAATATAATGATTTATGCTCATTTTTAGTATTTTATCTGTCATGGTCATTAACATTAGATTAACTATGAATTTTCAAGGAGTCAATTCAGATTGTATTTTTATTGTTATTTTATGACTAACAGAAAGGAATATTGATGTATTGTTTTATGGTTAAAGGGCAATTAATTGAAACAATAAGAAATATGATGCTCTACAGGCTTCTACTGTGGTATACCTAAAGAATTTTTCAAAGGGAAGACTCTATCTATTCTTTTCATAGATCATCTCTGGGGAGAAACAGGCATCTAACAATTGCTGTTAAATAATATATTTATATCTCCCATTTTAGCACAATTCATTCTCTGCTGAGCATCCTTCCATTATCAGATATTATTCTTCTTTGAAGCATAATTTGGCTTAAAATCTACTTTTTTATTTGAGGTAACTTTGATTTATTAAAAATATAGGCTTCTATGTACAGGTTCACTATCAGATACATAATAACACACCACACCCATCTGCCACACTGTTTCTAATAGTTTTCCACTATTGTCCATTGGACCCCCACTACCATTTGTTCCCACCTCTCCTCCCCTCTGGTAACCTTACTTCTGTTGTCAATGTACAAGGGTTGGCTAACATCTACTTTCTTAAGAAACACCAGGGAAGGCTTTAAAACTACATTGTATTTTTTAATATGTATTTTTCATAGTGATCATTCTACACGTTAAAATGACCTCATATGTATAGGTTCTCTATCCTCAGACATATGTCAACACATCCTGGCCTCCACCAAATCATCCACCAAGTGTTCTTCACTGTAAGCCATTGTATTTTTTAATGTACAGTATATCCCTATTTATATCTAGGCAACAGTTTAAATTTTGTGTTTCATACTTCTCTAAAAATTATATATATGTATATATATATATCAAGTAGTGCCAATTGTATTAATTTGTACATAATAGAGACTAGAAATTCTACTTAATGGTTAACTCAGAAATGAATCATTCAGATCCTATAAAGGACTGGTTACCTCAACTGCCATCAGCCCTAGGTAGTGAATCAGCTGCACATCATAACCCTGTTAGAGATCCTTCCAGAGACAGTCTATAACCAATAACTGAATGGGGTGAAATATAAAGGTTCGATCATTTTGATTCATTATGAGACAAGTCTAAAAGGCCATAAATGCTACACAGCTACTAGTGGAATTGACAAAAACTTGTAGGTCTGCATCATAAATTAACTTTACCATGTGACCAATTCTATTTCTTACCTTTTCCATTCCAAACATTATAACTTAGTTTGAAACCATAATCTGCAACAATACTTTTTATACAGCTATGTTTTCTTCCAAATATGATTTCTTCTACATATAGATTCTCCAGCAAAATCCCACAGTACACTTTCATCCCTTCATCACTGATATTATAAAATAAAAGATGTTTTGCCATTCAAAATATGAACTATCACCAGAATCACATTTATCAAAACTTTTGATATATTTGCTATGGTGGGAATGTGCCATAACTGGTAAAATAGTGTATAAGCAAAATTAAATCCTATCACCCTTGACCATTCATTCTATCCTCCCTCCTAACTATATCCCATCAACTATCTACTGCTTTCATAAAATGATCAGAGAGTGAATATGGTGGAGGAAGTAGGTCCAAGGGCCAACATCTCCAAACGAACTCTGAAAAAAATGAGTGGAAATTATCAAAATAAACATTTTTTTCAACTCTGGAAAGTAAGCAAATTTTTATGGAAGTTAAGGAATATCTGAATCAATAGAAAGGCAATTTCAACATAGAAGTAGAGCTTTGTAGTATAGAACTTGACTCATTCTCCTCCATGGAAAAGCAGCTATCTGTCTTGAAGATACCACTCACGTTCTCTTTTGTAGGTACTAATTTTCAGAGGAAAAAAAAGTAGAACATTATTCCTACAAACTTGTGTGTGTCAATTTAGACCTATCTGAGGGATCCCTACAGGTGTCACATAAAGTACTTTTCTTTGTTTTGTTTAACTTAGAAATTTCTCAGATTGAAAAAGGGCTGAACAGAGAATGTCTGTCAAAAAAAAAATTAAGGCAAAAGAAGAAACTCCTGTTGACTGTGGAAAAATATTTCAGTTGGAGAAAATAATAAATATACTGAAACCTCAAGTAGAAAATCTAAGGATAGAATTATTTGGGGAATAAAGGCATTAACAAATCCTATAAAAAACTGGAAGTCTGGAAAGCCATGTATGTTGCCAAGCTAAGACACATGTTCAAATAAGCTCTTTGGAGGCCTTAAGCTTGCATCTGTGGCTGTTCTTTAGGTTAAGCACAATTAGGAAATGAAAGCTAAAGGAGAGTTGGTAAGGGTCGCTAAATGTTGAAGAATTATCCAACAAAGATGCCATTTGTAAAGACCAGCAGACTTATTTTTTTCTTTTTTGCTCCAGGAATTTAAGAAATTTTCTGTCAAGTCATTAGTTGCCCACAAGCTGTAGGAACAGAGAATTCAGAGATCACATACAGCAAAGAAATATTCTTTTAATATATTTTAGAAAAGTCACTGAACCCAGAGTAACAACAAGCCCTGAGGAGGAATAATCTAATTTCATAGGACAAACACAGTATAATATTAAAAATGTCCAATATTCAGCAAAAAACCCCCCAAAACGTAAGGCATACAAAGATCCACAAAAGTTGGTCCATATCCAGAAAAAATAAGCTAACAATAATTGCCCTTGTGGAAGAACAGAAATTGGATTCATTAAAGACTTTAAGTCAACTTTCTTGAATATTCTCAAAGAGATAAAACAATGAACAAAGAACCGAAGAAACCCAGAATAGTGTCACACTAAATAAAGAATAAAAAAGATAAAAATTATCAAAATGAATAAAAAAATTTAGAGCTGAAAAATGCAATAACTAAATGAAAATTTCAACAGAATGGCTCACAGCAGAGTAAGGCAGGCAGAAGAAGTAATCAATAGACAAAGATAGATCAAATGAGATTATTCCTATTGAGGAATAGAAATAAAAAAATGAATAAAACTGAACACAACCTAAGATACTTAATGAGGTACTATTAAACATACCAACATTTGTTATGGTATATGTGGCATATATGGTATACATGGTATGGTGTTAAACATACCAGCATAGGAGTCTAAGAATTAGGGATTAAAAGGGAAAATTTATTTGAATAAATTATCGCTGTTTGCTTCTCAAATATGATAAAAAAAGTTCAACAAACAAAGGAAAATAAACATAAAGGGATCCATATCAAGACATGTTGTAGTAAAATTATCAAAAGACAATCATAAGAATAGCAGAGAGAAATACTGGTCATATGCAAGAGTGAATTCTACCAATGTTGAATTAAAGCCAATCCTTCTTAAATTCTTTCAAATAAATACAAGTTTGGTGGTGAGGCAGGGGTGAAATCTCTTCCTCACTCATTCTATAAGGCCAGTAAAACCCTTGCGCAAAGCCAGACAAAGATAGCACAGGAAAACAAAAACTTCAAATCAATATCCCTTATTATTATAATGCAAAAATTCTCACCATATAATATCAACAAATAAATTCCAGTAGCATATTGAAAGGATTATATACCAAGATGAAGTAAATTTTATTTTAGGAAACCAAGGGTGGTTCAGCATATGAAAGTAATCAATGTAATATAGCATATTAATAAAGGAGAAAACGACCTGATCTTGATGCAGAAAAATAATTTTACAAAATCTAAACACTTTCATGAAAAAAATGGCTAACAAATTAGGAATAGAAGGGAACATCCTTAACATGATTTTGAGTATTTATGCAAAGCCCACAGGTAATATGCTCAATTGTATGTGACTGAAAGTGTCTTTCTAAAATCAGGAACAAGGATGCTTTCTTCTCTTCTAATCAGCACTGTAGTAGAAGTTCCAGTTAGGTCAGTTTGGCAAGGAAGAGAAGTGAAAATCATTCGAATTGGAAAGGAATAAGTAAAACTATAACACAGATGGCATGATGCTATATAAAATAAAACCTAAAGAATCCAGGAAAATGTTGTCTGATTTCAACATTCTACAGTATATAAGATCAACCCACTCAGCTTTATTTTTATACACTAAGAATAAACTATCAGAAAAGGAAATTAAGAAAACAATTCAATTTATAATAATATATAAAAGAATAAAATACTTTAGAATAAATTTAAACAAGGAGGTGGAAAACTTGTGCACTGGAAAGTGTAAGACATTGCTGAAAGATATTAAAGACATAAATAAATGGAAAGATATCTCATGTTCATGAACTGAGAGACTTAATAGTGTTAGGATGGCAAAAGTTCCCAAAGCAATATATAGATTCAATGTACTTTTTATCAAAATCCCATTTTTTTGCATAAATAGAAAACCTAGTCCTAAAATATTTGTGGAATTTCAAGTGACAACGAATAGTCAAAATAATATTCTAAACAAAGCACACAGTTGGAAGATTCAACTTCATTTTCAAAACCTAATAAAAACCTATAACAATCATAAAAGCATGATACTGGAATAAAGATAAACATGTAATCCATGGGATGTTATTGAAAATCTATAAATAAATCTACATATCTATAACCTATTAATTTTTGGTAAATATGCTGAGAGCATTCACTGGAGAAAGAATAGTCTTTTCAGTCACTATTGGTGGAGCAACTGTATATCCACATACAAAAGAATGAAGTTGGACCCCTACCACACAACATATATAAAAATTAACTGCAAATATATCAAAGATTCAAATATCAGTGCTAAAACTTTCAAAATATTGGAAGAAAATACAAGGATAAACCTTTATCATCTTGGATTTGGCAAAGAACTCTTAGGTATAATAAAAATCACTAGCAACCAAGGAAACATATAAATGGGACTTCATGAAATTTAAAATGTTTGACGTTTCAAAAGAATATCAATAAAGTGAAAAGACATATCATAGAAAGGAAAAAAATACTTGCAAATCATATATCAGATAAGGAACTAGTATCTAGAATAAAGAAATTTTAGAATTCAACAACAAAAAGAACCCAAATAAATAAAATGTTCAAAGGACTTACGTAGGTAGGCATGTACTAATGTCCTACAAGTATGTGTAAATATTCTTGATCATTAGTCTTTAGAGAAGGGCAGATCAGAATCACATTATACTACCTCACACCCCTAGGATGACTATAATAACAACAAAAAAGGGAAACTGACAAATGATGGTAAGCATATCGAGAAATGGGGACAATTTTACGTTGTCAAGAATGTAAAATGGTGCTACCACTGAGAAAAATAGTTTGGTAGTTCCTCAGTGATTTAAATACTGAATTCACATATGACTCAGCAATGCCAATCATAAGTAAGAACCCCCTAAAATGGGAAACAATAAGTAAAACTATAGATATTCACGAGTGACATGATCCTGTGTAAAATAGAACCTAAAGAATTCAGGGAAAATATTGTAAATATACATGTACAAATATTACGCTGGTGCAGAAACTTGTAAAAGAATATTTGGAATTGCATTATTCACATTAAGCAAAAGGGGGGATGGCCATTAACTCATATATGGATAAGCAAAGGTGTTTTTTTCTGTATAAAAGAATACAATTTGGCTATAAAAATGAATGAAGTGCTGGCACATGCTACAATGTGAATGAATCTCAAACACATTTTTCTAAATGAAATAATCCAGACACAATCCAGACTCCATTTACATGGTATTTCTCAAATACCAGGAAAAATGGGAATAATGGGAATGGATGCTTAAAGGTCATGAAATTTCCTTTCAGGGGATGAAGATATTCTGGATATAGATAATGGTGATGATCATACAGCTTTGTGAATGTGCTAAATGCCACTGAATTACACACTTTAAAATGGTTAAGATGGTGAATTTTATCTTAAGTAATTTTTACCACAATAACAAAGGGGAACATAAAATTCGAAGGGATATCCTAACACTCCTTAGCATAAAGGTTTCCACATAGTAGGTGCAAGAATTTTTTTTACTATAGTGAGTTGTAATCTTCATGGTAAGTTCCTGGTTATTAATAAGCTTATAACTTTTCTCTTAAATGTCCCAAAGGTAAATAAGGAAGTTGATTGAATACTACCATGAATACTGATAATGCTCGTTTGGCATTCTATAATATGCAGGTCAGTAAAAGTTATTACCATTGTATAAATGTTAATATTTTATAGCTACTAGTATTATATATACATAGTACATATTGAATATGTTTATACTTCTTATAGAAAAATCAGATTCACAGAAATTACACTTATAACACAAGGTTAAACAAATTATAGGTGCTTTCATTGGGACTCAATTTATAGTGTTATTTCCAAATACTTGACCCTTAAAGCAAGACCAAGAACAGACTAAGATCAGCTGAAACAATATAGGAAGTTCTGTTTCTTGGAAACATTGCCTGACCTTGGTTAACCATATATGAACAGCATTTATTTATAGTTTTCTTAACAGAATCAATTTGATGAGACATGTAGAAGACTTCAGCTCTTGAAGAAAGCAGAAAAAAATCTGTTGTTACCTTACATTTTAGACATAGTTTAAAAAAATTCTCATGGCATAGTACCTTGCCTATCTCTTATTTAAATATCCATTCAACATAGTCACATAATACATTTTGTCATTTTTCACAGTGTACTTCCCCAAATCATTTCCACAAATAAAAATGCAGGGCATTTTGACTATAGATTTATCCAAGTATTATTGACAAGATAGCAGTCCATTTTCACCAACAGACAGACAGAAATTTTTAAATCTGGAGAAAAGACAGATAGATTCAACATCCAAATCAAAACTCAAGACAGTGTACCATGTACACCAAAACTAATAGTGAGTGTGGGCTTCAGTGAGAAATAAAGCATGAAAATATCAGAAGTCTATCTCAAGGCCTACAATAAGCTGACAAACAATAATCATTCAAGAGAAGCTATATTCTTTTATAAAGAAGGCCTTTTTAAAAATGAAAAAGGGTGTTATAATCAACTACTGTTAGTGACTGAACATATTACCAAATGGTATAAGAATACATATAATGCAAGAGTTCAGCTACTTGACATATACCCTAAAGGTGCACCACTGAGAATATTTTGTGACTTTGTTAGGTACAAATTTGAATTACAGCAGCCTCTAGTTGTTTGTATGAGAGAAAAAATTACTTAATTGGTGAGTGAACTTAGTCATACATTCAGACAAATATTGCAATGAGCATTATTTTCAACATGTTCCTTGCTCTTCCTAAATCTTCTTATCACGGTGTTCTTGAATTTGGAGTTTATCAAAAATGTCAATAGTCTGGGAACTTGCACTTAATTTGAAAGCCTGATGACTCAGTAGGCACGTCTGGATTTTGGGTGCAGATAGAGTGGTTTAGGTTGAAATTATACTCTTTGGTTGTTGTTTTTTGGGAGGGGATTGAATTGGTTTGCTGAAAACTTTAGTAAGTCCTTAGGAGAGCCTCTTTCACTTACCCATCTTATTCTTTCACATGCAAGCAGAAGACAGAAGATATAAATATTCAACACCCAAAACATTCTGGTTGCTTTAGTTTCTCAATATTATTTATTTTGATAACAATATATGAAATAATCCCAGGAGGAAAAGATAAATGTGATTTTTGATCATCAGTATGACATAGTAGAAAAGGTAGGAATTCAAATATTATCCTCTGATTCCCTTCTCTTAAGAGAATTTCTAAGCTGTTAATTAAAAAATTATTTTATGTTATATAAATTTTCAAAATATAAAAATACTTAAAAAGAAGAAAATATAAATCAGCTATAATTTCACTTAGTTTTCCCATGCTCTTTTCCTCTAACAGAATTGACGTGAAAACTCCATATGAAATACTGTATTTTCTTTTTGCATATGTTCATGTTTTTAAATGAACAGAATCAAAGATTTTAACATTTAGAGACTTTTGTCATTAAGCTACATAGCATATTGCAAAACAGAGGCGTGACTCATAGAGCAATAGCAGGGATTAGGAATTATATGTCAGAACTTTGAATTTAAAATTCACTTTTGGGAACTTAGAAAACATTTATTAATTGTTTTATAGTTTATTGCCAGTGGAGCAATAGCATTAAAAGAGTAGCTAAGTGTTTATATAGACTACCATGTCTCAGATTTTTAAATGGATTTAGACCCTTTTTTGACTCCTCTTCTCCTTCTCTCCCCTCATCCCCTCCATTCTCTTGAGAAAATAATTGCAATTTGCTTCTACATTCATATACCATTATACTAAATATTTTTTTAGTTGAACCAGAGTGTGTGATCTATAAATTTGGATACAAAATTTTAGCCTACTCCCTGTACCAACAAGCAGGAATAACCTTCATTCAACCTTTAAAAACCTACAAATAAGTTCATATTATTAAGGAAAGTATGTACAAAGGATTTTCAAAGTTCTTTGTGAAGGTGTCTATTCATTCAGGCTTTTGAGCTTGGGTTTGAGTATTTCCTGATTGAATACATATCATTCTTAAAAACACTCTATTCTGGATAGGGAACAACTTGTACTGTCATCTATTAATACCTTTAGTAGAAAGACAATATTAGGAATTAATTGTGTACTTACTATGTGCTTAGAACCCTGATAGATTCTACTTGAGAAGAATAAACTTAATTAGCGACAAGGCCCTTCATTCCTTGACTTCCCAACTCTGAATTCCTAAATCAATCAAAATAACATTACTCATTGGGAAATCTTATTTTAGTCCTGGGTATTTCTACTTTTTTATTTTTATCTTTTCAAATTTCAAAGAGTGTACCAGTCTTAGGATGAAGTGGCAGGTAAGGTAGATCTAACCCAGGCACAGACAACTGAGGAACATCTCATTCAAGAGCAGCGGGGCAGGAGGAGAGTTCCTTGCAATCACAAGATCACCCAGCTACTATATAAGGGTCACTAAGAAACTGTTGTAGGTAAATAGAAGGGCTTCCAGGAAGGGAATAACAATAATTATCATATTTGTTTCTTGCATTAATGCTAGTTTTCTCAAAAGGGATTAAGATTTTGATTGCCAGAGCTGCATTGACAGTATGATATTGCCATCTGAAGTTCTAGCTAATGTTTACTAAAAAGTTATAATAAAATTCCTGGAAATACCTGTAGAGACTGATTACATTTTCCAGAGTTTAATCTTGCTCTTATTTTAGGCTACCTGGTTTCAAAATGACAGGGAATCCAGTTTTTAAAACAGCCTAATGGAATCTTAGCTTTCCAATAGATAGTCCATAAGAGTAATTATTGAAGTGTTAAGCAGGGGTCATTTCTTATTCAGGATGGTTAAGAATAGAATTGGCCTTTTATTGGTAAACTTAATCAAGTATACAGATGTTGATTTGTAATGAAATACACATGAAATTTGTAGCAATGTTACTTTAATAAAAGTTATAATTAAGCATGTTTAAAGAATAAATTCATGTATAAAATTATTCCAGGTAAAATAAATTAATTAAAATACAGTAGTAGAGAAAAATCACAAAATAATTTTGAATTTACAAATTTATATAAGGGATTAGTAGATTGGCTGATTCTTTCTAACATCTATTATTAAGTTCTTATATTCACTGCATGGATCCATTGCTCTCTGAACCTGTGAATATGTGTAACAATAAAAGAGCAAAGAAACCTTTCCTGCCCATCCAAAACAGACTTTTTCTTAGTTGTACTTATTCTTACAAACTCTGATTTCTATTTAAACATGTGTTTGTGCATTATCCACCTGTTTTCTTGCTCTTTTAAGTCATTTACCTCCTGTCTCATAGGCTCCTTAGGAGCATTTTTGGTAATAGTATTTAAACTCCCTTACCTTGCTCTTATTTTACTTTAGTACCGTTGATTCTCATGATTCACAGCTTCAGTTTGTGATGAGGAAGATAGTGTAGCCTACATTTCTCAAATCTGATTAATTTATACATAATTTCCCCACATGATCTATATTTACCCTGACAAGTGTGCAATTCTTTTAAGTGATATTTGTCTCCTGCTGCTCCTGTTTTCCATGCCTAACAGAGGACAAACTTTACTGAAAGCACAGTTTCTTGGTGTTAATTTGTGCTTATTAGTGACCCAATAAGAGGACACTTCTTTTTCTTTTTCTTCTCTTTTTTTTTTTTTTGGTTGCTTGTTTTTTCCTTTTTTTTTTTTGTCTTATTTACATTGCTATATGCAGTTGAGGATATTGAATTTGCACCTCAATATGTTTGTATTTCATACCACACCCACCACCAGAGTTTGGTAGAATTTACCCATGAAGACATATGGTACTGGGCTCTTGTTTATTCAGGGAATTTTTATTGCTACTTCAATTTCTTTTTCTGTGATTGTTCTGTTTGAGTAGTCTATAGCTTCCTGGTCCTGTTATTGGCAATTTATCATTGAAGATCTTTATTTCCCTATCAAATTTGAATGATAATTTTGCAGGTTGGAGTATTCTTGGCTGTTAGTTTTTGTCTTTTAGTGTTTTGAATATGTTTTTTCACTCTCTGCTATTCTATCGGATTTCCACTGAAAAATCTAATGATATCTGTGAATGTACCTTTATAGGTTATGTTTCTTTTTCCTCTGATATCCTTTAGTAGTTTTCCTTTATCGCTGACTTTGCTAGATTTACTGTGATGTATCTTGTTGTAGGTCTTTTTGCATTTAGTAATTTGAATGCTCTACAGGTTTCTTAGACTTCCCTGGTCACTTTTTTGGACAGGCATGGGAAGTTATCTGCTATTACTTCTCCAAATAATATCTCTGCTTTTTTATTTCCTTACCTTTTGGAATAGCAATTACCCTGATGTTTGTTTATCTCAAGGTATCTGATATCTCTCAAGGTTCATTTTTCCTAAATTTTTCTCCTTTCTCCTCTTCCATAAAGGTTGCCTCTCTATTATTGTCTTCAATTTCTGAGATTCATTCCTTTGCAGGATTGAGTTTGCTTATTGAAGTTTCCACATTTATCTTCAATTCACCGACTGCTTTTTATATATAACAGGTCTGTTAGGGTTCTCTTTATAGTCTCAGTCTCCTTGGTGAAGTAATCCTTATAATCTCTCACTTATTTTCTGACGTCTTTCATTTGCCTTTGAGTAGCTGATTACCTCCTGCATATTGTTAATCTTTTTATAGCTTATTCTGAGTGCTTTATCTGTTTGGGTTGTCCCAATAAGTAACAATAGAATCATTTTCTGGGTAACTTTTGGTGTATTCCTTTCTTTGAGTCAATTCGGTTTTGTATTTTGGGTATTTCAACTTTAGAATGACTTGCTTCTCTACTTTGTATATTGCGCTGTGGCTTTGTTTTCCTCTTTCTCTTTGTTTTCTTCCCAGGTGGTGGCTGCTAGAAGCATTACCTGCCCCTTGGCATTGAAAGCACAGGGTTCTTTTGCCTTCCTCACTTGGTGTGGGACCATGATATGTCCTCTTGCTTGCTCTTACCTGGAGGTAAAGGTCTTCTTCCTCACCTGTTGAGAGCTTTTCTCAGATTGGTCACTGGGGGACAGGGGTTACATTATTTACCAGTTATTTCCCCCGAGTCCTGGGTCTTGAACCCAGGTCCTTGGGTTTTACATGGTCTGTAACTTGGCTACCTCTATTGCCTAAACCACAAAGGTGAACCCCAAAATGGCAGCTTTTATTCACTAATTTACTCCCTCAGGGAGGTAGTAAGTCCTGGCATAAGGTTTAAGAATGTGACCAACACATGACGCTGAACATTGGACAAATGAAATTGACAATAGTTACTGATAGGTGTTATATATTCTCACAGAACAGGCGAGAAGGACACATCACACTAAATAGAGCCAAGGAAAGACTGGACTCAAGAACAGAGTAAACAACCATGGGATATAGGAGGCAGGCTTTATATTATGAGATGTGGTATGTCCTTGGTTCCCACAGCATGATGTGCTACATTATTTAAATAATTCTGTAGATTGGCAGGGAACTGAAATCTGCTACTCAGGGATAAGTCAAAAGAACTTGACCTTAGCTAGCAGTTAAGTTGTTTGAAGCCCTCTCAGTTTTGTCAGATTTAAGACAGCACACACTGTTGGTTGTTAACTTTAGGTCTTTCACAACAATTGACCCCTTCATGCCGTGACATCAGTTTAAATATAGCTGATGATTAAAAATTCTAGACAGTAGGTCAAGTGCTTTTCTCAGAAACAAAAATTGGCCTTTTATCAAAAAGGAGAGGAAAAGCATTGTAAGGTTCTAGTAGACACTATAAACTTTAGAGGTATCTTCCTGTGTGGCATTGGAGACTAATGGGAGTTAGGAGTTAGTGACATCTATATATAGTATCTATAAATGATGGTCATATATTTTTTCACATTATAATAGAAAAGGACCTTGACATCATTTCCAGATCTGTAATCACAATTACATATCCAACTATGTGAGTGAGAAAAATAAAATTCTATATTGAGGCAGTATTGTTAGAAGAATCGCATTTGAATGTAAGTCAAATACTTTAAAAAGTACTACTAATCGCTTAATGGCAATAAGGCTACTGGCTCTCTCTCATAAAGAATTAAAATAAAACATAGATATTCAGAAGTATTAAATTTTAGAGTAGAAAATCAGAGTTGATATGTCATCTTATTAGCTGAACACAGTAAAACAAAGGCATGGCTCTCTAACAAAACTGATACTTAAGCTATATGTACATTTTTTAAGGCTAGAACATTACTGTTTACAAAAGTATTATCATTAAAAATGAATACAACCTTAAAAGAGAAGTGGCCATATTTCTTACCAAGCTGAAGACTTAAAGAAAAAAGAGACTACCATCAATATTTTTTCCTGTTGTAACACCACACATTTCAATGTTACAAATAAGAGTAAAGTATCCTGTATTGATTGCTTTTTTAAAAAACAAGACGGATGTTCAATGAATGATATACAGGTTGCCCATTCTTTCAACTGTGCTCCTGGAATAAAATGAAGTATGTGTGTTATGAAAATAAAATTTGTTTAAAAAGGGCAAATGCACTTTAGCTCTTAAAATTAGTTTTATCTTAAAATAAGGATTTTTAAGGAAAAAAATTGCCATCATTTGGGAACTTTGTAGAGAAACCTTCACATTCACCGTCAATCAGTACCAAGCAGTATTATGAAGTCAGTAGCTATTTTCCTTTGAGTCAAATTTCTCCTTTCATGCTTTTTTCTCACTTTCAGTATGTTACTCACTCTTTCATATTTTTCAAATTGATTCTTAATTTTTCCTGATAGATTAAAATAGACAAATGGATATTCTTAACATTAAAGTCCTAAGGGAATTATTGGTTTTCTCTCCAAGGTCACTTGACTCTTAAGCAAATAATAATTTAACAGTGGGATTTTTTTACTGTCAGTAGTTAACAAGCAGAGAAAATAGATCTTATCAGTTGTTTATTTTATAGAACTCCTGGAATTTCAATGCAAAGTTTAGCATATTTTGCCTTAATCCATGAGAATTACAGATTCTGATGACTCAGATGCTAAGCCTGTGTCTGGGGCACATTTAACATACAGCCCAGGGACCTGGGTTCAAGACCCTGGGGTAGGGGGTGGGGGAGGAGGATAATTAAAATGAACTATGAAAAAAGAATAATCTCCTTCCTCCTCTCTCTCCCTTCCTTCCTGCTGCCTCCTGCTTGCTTTCATTACTTCCTGCTTCCTTTCCAAATTTAAAAAAGGAAATCCACAGATTCCAAAGGGAATATTTATTTTCACCAGAGATATATGAAACCACATATACCCAAGGAAATTATGGAATTTATTTTCAGCTGGAGTAGACAAACTTTGAGAACTCATCTCTGAAGTTGATAATTGTATAATAATAGCATGATAATTATATATTCTAATATAGCAGAATGAACAGAGTTATTTTCCCTAGATTTTTCAGACTGGATTTCTAAAACAAAGTAGTGACTTGTTCCATTTACTAATTCCCCCAGACAATAAAGAGAAAAAATAATATTAAAATAATAATTTGCTTTTAGCACTAGTATTAGATACTTTCTAATTTTTACCTTTGACAAAGGAAAGAAAGATAATTTTTAAAGATTTAATGATAAATGTGAAACCAAAAAGCAAAATAATGAATGTGTGACTATCATTTCTATTTAAACAATTAATGTAATCTTTTACTAAGAAGTGTACTTTGTAAACTATGGTTCATATACTTGAATATCTCACAAAAAGCAGTTTTTCACAATTTGATCAGACAGCTAATTAAAATCTCAAGTTTATAAATTTTAAAACTTTCATATTTTATTAAAGCTAGGTTTATTAAGGTATAATTTACTTATGGAAAAAATCTTCCTATTTAGTCGTACAGTTTAATAAGTTTGAGTAACATGTAACTATATTTATTGCTTATGTAGCCAAGATGTTTATGCAACTACTGTAATTAAGTTAATAGAATATTTTTAAAAATCTGAAAATTTTCCTTATTTCCGCTGCCTTCTTCCCTGATCCAATTTCTGTCTCTGCAATTTTATTTCATATATATTTATTATATTTATATATTTATTCCAGAATTTCATATAAAGGGAATGTGCATTTTTTGCTGGTTTTATTCATGAGAATAATGCTTTTGATTCATTATAGTTGTTGCATCAGTCTCTATTTGATATTATTAATGAGTTGTATGCTTTTTTTGACATACAATAATTTGTGCATCCATTTAATAATTGAGCAACATCTGGGTTATTTCCAATTTATAAGGGACTATATACCTATTCAAGCAGAGGTCTTTGTATATATGAATAAATACTCAGGGCAAGGATTGCTGAGTAGTATGGTATGATATTGTGACATAAAAAATATATATTTGGTTATTAAGGTAACCAAAATGTATTTTTCATAGATATTTTGTCTTCATGTACAATTCCTGGGTCACAGCTCCCTAAAGACTTTATTGAGACCTACAAAAATATCTATTATGTTAATAAGGTATTTTTTGGAAAGCACTCAAGAACTGGAGCTGGTCACCTGGAGAACCAAATGAAGAGGGTTGGAACTTCATTACTACCTCTCAGACCTCCAGGGAGTTGGGGAGGCTAGAGGATGAATCAACCACTGATGGTCCATGGTTCAATTAATAATGTCTATGTAATGACACCTCCATGAAAACCCGAGTAGGGACTTTGGAGAGCTTCTTCGCTCATGGGACAGCTGATCTGTAGCAATGTGTTCAGAAGCACAGATAAATGTCTAGGATAGCATCTGGATTCTGAAGTAGAGGGGGTGGTCTTAGGACACACAGCCCTTAACTGTGGAATCTGATGCCATTTCCTGGTAAGTAGTGTCAGAATTGGGTTGAATTCTTAGACACCTTGCTTATGTCTAAGAATTGCTTATTGGTGTAATGAGACCTCTGCGTGATAATGCTGGCATTGGATTCAGGCACCTTACTCAGGTGGTGAGTATGTTTTACTTTATAAGAATGTACCAAATTGTTTTCCATAATGGCTTTGCCATTATACATTTCCACCATCAATATGTGAAAATTTCAATTGTCCCATATTCTCTCTACAGAACTTGATTATCATGAGTTAAAAAATGCTTTAGCTCTTTTTATAGGTGTGTACTAATACTTTCTGGTAGTTTTAATTTGCATTTTTCAATGACCAATGATATTGCACAGGTTTTCATATGCATTTTGGCTATCTATATCTTTTCTTTGGTCAACTATCTGTTCAAAGCTTCTGTCCACTTTGCTATTGAGGTTTTCCTTTTCTTAATATTGGATTATATGTGTTCTTTATATATTTTGGATGCAAGTCCTTCATCAGAGATACATGTCCACATATTTTCTCTTATTACGTGACTTTTTGTTTTAATTTTTTAACGTCACCTTTCAAGGATCAGAAATTTAAAATTCCACAAGAATTTCTTTTATAGTATGTGCTTTTTTTGACTTTTCTGAGAGATATCTACTTAACCTAAGTTCAAAATTTTTCTTCACCATGACGTGTTTCCTCACATCTATTAGAACAGTTGATGCCAAAAAGAAAGGAGAAAATAAATGCTGGTGAGGATGTGAAGAAAATGGAATGCTGTGTACACTTGATGATAATGTAAATTAGTACAGTCACTATGGACATGTTCAGTGATTCCTAAGTAATTAGAAATAGAAACAATATATAGTTCAACAATTGTACTTTTGGGTGTTTATTCAAAGGAAGTGAAATCACTATCTTGAAGAGATATCTCTAACCCTGCTTTACTGCAGTAGTATTTACAAATACTCAAGAGGGAGAAAAAAATACTATTTCCATTGATACACACACATATGTATATATATATATATATATATCCATAAAATATAAATTCTGGCACTTGAAACAATATGGATGGATCCTGAAAGCATTACGCTAACTGAAAAAAGTCAGAGAAAGTGAAATATCTTATGATATCACTTATAAATTCCATTGTACATGTGTGTATACGTATAAATATATATGTATATATACATATACACATATATGTGTATCACATATGCTTTATTCTTTCATTTTTTGATGTACACATAGGTTGTTTACATGTCTTGGCTATTATTAATGATCTTTCAGTGAACACAGGAATGAATATAACTTCTTAAGTTGGTGTTTTTGTTTTCCTTGCATAAATGCCCAAAAGTGGAATTGCTGTATCCTATGATAGTTCCAGTTTAAATTTTTCTGGGAACCTACATACCGCTTTCCATAGATCCTGTCCTAAGTCAATTTTAAAAATGCACATCTGCACATGTAATCCTGAGCTATGTTATGATTGCTGCATATCGGTTAGGATATTTGGAACTAGAGTGAGACTATAAGAGTTCCATTAAAATGATGGAATTGTTGATGTGGACTGCCACATGAATAAATAAAGAAAACAGGAATTCACAGCTTAGAATAGAAAAAGATGGTATGTAGTTAACATCTAAAAATAATGACTGTGGATAATTTTAACATAGACTTATATACCATATCTTTATGTACTAACATTTAACAAATAAATTTAAGAAAATATAATTAATTAAAATTTTAACTAAGTAAACAGATAGTAAATTAAGGGTATATATTATGCCATAAGTAAAAGTACAAGAATATTAATGTATCCAAACACAGTTTATATTAATTTATTAATACCAGAACTGGATGCTACTACTTAAAATATTAAAATTTAACATCAGGTGTGAAAAACAAATGTAGACAGTTTGTTATTTTATATATTGTGATCTATGTTTTTCATTCAGTGCCAAGAATAATAATGGACATAGAGTAGATGCTAAGCTTGTTGAATGAATGAAAATATTTTTGGTAATATAATGCAGAGATGGATAAATTAGGATAATGACTTAGCATAGTAACTTCTATTTCAATATATTTCTCCTTTGAGTCACCATAATCCCTGGGCATAGACAGAGGGTGGTATTATTTGAAGAGAACCAGATGGGGCACATCTAAAAAAAGTCTCAGCTGCCTACGTTATATCGAAATTTCCATCATAACGAACACTTTTGTTTAATGTTCTTAAGATTGCTCCTATAATAGACTTCCGAAAATGTATTTTTAAAGATTGATCAAATTCTACTCAATAGATGATCTTACCAACATAATCTGTATTTATTTATTTTTTGTGTTTAGTTTTATATTTGTTTAAAGTTTAATTTTATTTGTTTCTTTTAGAAATTTTCTGAAATAACATTGCATATTAATATAGTTTCTAGATGTATATTATCATAAATCATTATTTGAATGTGATACATTAGAATTACCACCAATAGTCCAATTCTATTCTTCATCATATAATTGACCCCTTTAACTTGATTTTCCCTCTCCTCTCCCCCTTTCTTTCTGATAACCATTCATTGATTCTATAGACTAAACCTGTGCATTTGTTTGATTTGGTCTATTTGTTAATTTGTTTTTTTCTACATAATGCATAAGGATGAAAACATAAAATGCATGTCTCTTCTTCTGACTTATCTAACTAAGCATAATTCCCTCTAGGTCCATTCAGACTGTTTAAAAAACAGAATTTAATTTTTTTATAACTTAGTATCCCATTATGGATATACATCACCATTTTTAATTCACTCACCTATTGATGGATGCTTATATTGTCTTTAGCTTTTGACTGTTGTAAATAATCATACTTTAAATATAGGGGTGCATATATCTCTCTGAATTAATGTTTTTTGTGTTTTTAGGTAAATACTCAGTAATGGAACAACTGGATCATATGTAATTTCCATTCTCAATTTTTGAGGCTTATCCATACCACTTTCCATAATGATGTACCAGTTTACACTCCTAATAGCAGTGTATAAGTATTACCTTTTCTCAGAATCCTCACCAAAACTGTTTCCAATCTTTTGTATAATAGCCATTTTCACAGATGTGAAGTGATATGTCATTGTTATTTTCATTTTCCTATAACAAGGGAGGAGGGATACATATTTTTGTCTGCTTATTAGCCATTTGTATGTCTTTGTTGGAGAAGTGTCTATTCAGACCTTCTCACCATTGAATGGTTTGCTTTTCTGTTTTTGAGTTTTATGAGATCTTTATGTATTTTGGATATTAACCCCTTGTTGGATGGAAATCCTGTCAAGTGCAATTAGATAAGAAAGTGACTTAAAATTGATCCAAATTGTTAAATAAGTGGAATTGTATTTACAGATGACATGATAATATGTAGCTTGAACCTCAAAGACCCCAGTAAAATTGCTAGAAGTAATAGATTAACATAACAAAGTGGCAGGCTATGAAATTAATATACAAGCATTTGTTACATTTCTACATACAAATAATAAATGAGCAGAAAGAAAGCAATTATGTTTATATTTAGATCAAAAATTGAAATACTTTGGAACAAATTTAGTCAAAGAAACAAAAGATCTGTACTCTGGCAGCTATAAGCATTGGTAAAAGAAAGAGAAGAAAACACAAATAAATGGTAATATGTCATGCTCATAGATTGGAAGAATTAACTTTATTAAAAGGGGCATATTACATAAATCAATATACAGATTTAAAGCAATTTCTAGAAAAACCCCAAGACTTTTGCCACAGAAATAGAATTAAAAATCATGAAATGTATTTAGAACTATAAAATACCTGAATAGAAAAGTATCCTGAGGAAAAGGAACAAAACTGGAGATATGATGCTCCCTGACTTCCAACTATGCTACAAAGCAATATTAATCAAATCAGCATGATATTGGAATGAAAATAGAGTTGTAGATCAGTGGGATGGAACTGAGATCCCAGAAATAAACCCATACATATATGGACTAGTAGTAATTCACAACAAAGGAGCCAAGAGCATACAATGGAGATAGGACAGTCTCTTCAATAAGTGATGTTGATAAAACTAGACAATCACATGCAAAATAATGAAACAACGTCACTCTCTAATACCATACAAGAATAATTTGAAATGGTTTAAAGACTTGGATGTAATATCTAAAGCTATAAAATGCATAGAAAAAAACATAGGCTTGGCAAACTGATTGGCATTGGCCTCAGAGATATCATTGTGAACTTGACTCCAATAACAAGGGTAATAAAAATAAGCAAATAGGGTTATATCAAGCTAACAAGCTTTTGCACAGTGAAAGAAGCAAAATAATTTAAAGTTGGTTTTGCACTCATTTCATTTAATCATGAAGTAGACCCTATCATTATCATTATTTTTAAATAGCAATATTTATTTTTTTATTTTATTCACAGTGCCATATTCATTTTAGAATACTGAAATTGCATCTCAGTCTATTCTGTTATTATTATTATTTTATAGGTAAGAGAGAGTCCTGGGAATAAAGGAGAAAGAGAATGGAAAATGGCCCGGGTATTTGGTAATACAGATGGAATGAATACGCAGGTGAGAAAACTAAGTGAAAATTCCTTAATAGTTGGTTAACATAAATGAGGAATTCAAGTAAAGATAGGCAGATTATTTTTATTGCAACTTCTACAATTTGGTTATTGTCTTACAAGTACGAGTCTTTGTTTTTTTTCTGGAAAAATTTATTCATACAGTTGAAGAAGTAATTGTATTTATAGGTGAGGCAGATGAACCACTTTATTTCTAATAATTCAATGTATATGCATGGAAAACATGAAAAGACCCAAACTTTCATATTACAGTGTGGAAAATAATTTTGTATGGTCAACAAAACAATGTATTGGTAAATTTTGTTCATATTCAAAAAATTTGAATGTGTTTAACAAAACAATGAAATAGCACTTAAAGATATTTTACATTAAACTATTGGTTCCCAAGTTAGCTGCAAGTCAGTTTTATCTGATACAAGTACAACTATCCATGTGTTTTTCGGGTTATCATTTGCTTGTAAAATTGACTTTCAATCATTTATTTAATTGTGAAATGAAAGACACAGGCAGAAACTAAGGTAAGTATGCTGGCAGGTAGAAAGAAAAAGAAGGAAGAAGCATCTTATTTCATTTTATTTAGTTCACATTGGTTGTGTTCCCTGGACCTGAGACTTGAATCCAGGGGTATGTGGTCTGTGCTCCTTTGAAAGCGATTCACCTAATTGCTACTCCACCAACCTTTTATTTTAAGTAAATTTGTCTTTGGAGGTTAGATGAGTTTCCTATAGGCTGCAGAAATATGGCTTCTTTCAACTTTTTTTTTTTTTTATTGACAAGACTCAATTATACCTTCAATTCTGAATAATAGCATAGCAAGGTAGAGTATTCTTTGTTCATAATCCTTTTCTTTCAGTGCTTTGAATGTGTTGTGACATCCTTTTCTGACCTGTACGTTTTCAATTGTGAAATTTGTAGATACTTATGAGGTTCCATTATATGTAATACATTTTTCTCTCCTGCTCCTCCTCCTTCTCCTTCTTCCCTCTTCCTTCTTCCTTCTTTCCTAGGTTTGTGGTGGGTTACACTGGGATTTCTGCTGCTATGTATGGTTAAAACTCTGTTCCAGTTAAGGTGCCTGGGCTCTTAAGCCTGCACGGAGTGGCGAGCCATAATTCCAGTTTACAAAGTGGTAGACAGAGCAACAAAAGTCCAGGATGTTGCCGTTGAGGAGTGCCAATAGTTCAAACTACCCTAGAGACTGTGACTGATTGAGTAGTAAGAGAGATCCTTATCCATTGTTACTCTTAGACATGTTCTGCTATCAGTTTCACCAGTATCTTCAGGTTGAAGCTCTTCCACAAGCCGCAGTCTGCCTGTGAAATAGGGAGGTTCTATGAAGTAGGTATTTCTCCAGAGGCATGGGCAATGCCGGTGTAGCTAAAGCACAGTGGGTTCTGTCTGTAGTCCAGGGGTCATGGGCAGAGCAGCAAGGATATCTCTCAGAGACTGCAGTTGGTAGTCATAATGCATTGCCTCCCCTGAAAACCCCTTTAAACTCTTCTTCAGGGTCACAGTCTAGGGAGGAGGCTGCAACTGGGCTCTATTCCTAACAGGTTCACAGCCAAAGCCTTCCCCCAATGCATAAGCTCTGCTCACCAAGGCCTGGTGATGTCCACATCCGGGTCAAGATGAAGCAGTTATTTTGATGAACATAGAGACTATTTATGTAGATGTTTTTTTTTTTGAAAGAAATCTCCTGGAAGTTGCTGAAGGTCAACCATCTTGTGTTTCCAGTTAGTTCCACTTAACAGTACTTTTCGTAAAGACATGAGCTCCAGCTGCCTGTGACCCAGAGTTGTCAGATCGAACTATAAACCAATTTTCCTCCCAGGTTTTTTGTACATCCCTTTTCTGGTGCAGATCCTGAGTTCTGGGGCACATGATATGGAAGTGAGCCCTTCAGTCCTCAGGGAAAAGCTCCATCTGACAAAAGGCCTATTCAGGCTTATTCCGTGGTTCCTGGGTTGAGTTCCCAGCAAGAGTGAATTTTAGCTTTTCCAAACCTTTTCTGTTTTCTGTCCTTTTTATGGTGATACTGGTTCTGCCATTTCTCACCTTCCTTCTTTCCTTCTTTCCTTTCTTCCTCCCTTCCTCCCTTCTTTCCTCCCTCCCTTCCATCCTTCTTAAGTAGGAATGAACGTGAGTAGGCAGACAGGGAGACGAAGAAGATGTATTTATTTATTCATCTTAGTTGCCCCATTCCCCAGCCTCGTGTCTTGAACCTGGGTCCTTGGGTCATGTATGGACTATACCCAGGGACTTATCCACTAGGCCACCAGGATACACTGGAGCTTCATTACTTTCAGTAGGAAGGAATATCCACCAGGGGAGATTCTAAAGACTTTCTATTCTTTGTTTTTGCTTTTATTTTTAAGGGAAAGAGGTAGGCAGAAAGACAGAAGAGGAAGAAGCACTTTATTTTATTACTTGTTCATCTTGATTTGTCCCATTCTGGATCATGAATGCAAGACCGTAGGATGTATGTGGACTGTGCCCAACCCATACTTTACCAGGATGTGCCTAAAGACTTTCTATCCTTACTGAGAACATATGTATGCTATAAAATGTTGTATATGTTTATAGATATTGTTAAGAAAGGAAATTAATATTATCTTATTATAAAAATATCAGGAAATTTATCAAACACTTAATACCTATTGGAAGATGAAAATTCAGAGCACTGACAAAACCTGATACTGATGAAGATGTGGAGTAACAGGAACTCTCATGCATTTCTGATGGGAATGCAAAATTGTAGCCATGTTGGAAGTCAGTCTATTTCTTACAGAACAAAACATATGCTTACCATGCAGTCCAGTAGTCACATTCTTTGGTATTTACTCGAGTTGCAAACTTTTATTCCACACAAAAACATGGACATATATGTTTATATCAGCTTTATTCATTATACACAAAACTTGGAAGCAGCCAAGCTGGTCTTCATTAGGTGAATGGATAAATGGTATGTAGTATAGTTAGTTAATGGAATATTATTTTAATGCTAAATAAAAGAGAAGTGAGCTGTGAGCCATGAAAAGACAAAGAGAAGCATTAAATGCATGTTACTAATTAAAAGAAGTCAGTGGAAAAAGGAGCACATTGTATGATTCCAGCCATATGGTATTCTGGAAGAGGTAAACTCTGGAGACAGTAATACAATCAGTGGTTTCCCGGTATGATGGAAAGGAGAGATGAACATGTAGACCAGGGAAGATTCTTAAGGCAATGAAACTACTCTGTATATGATATCATGGTGAATATATGCCACCTATATGTAAAAACTCATACAAGGTACATGGAGTTCAACAAGAGTGAACTCTAATGTAAATGATGAACTCTGAATGATAATGATGTGTCATTGTAGGTTCAACAATAATAACAAATGTGTACCGAGCTTGTGGAGAATGTTGATAATGGGGAAAACTATCCATGTAAGGGTTAATGGGAAATCTCTATACCTTCCTCTCAATTTTACTGTGAATCTAAAATTCTACAAAATGAACTATTAAAAAAATTATTATCATGACAGTCTTTTTATTTATGATCTACATATTAGCAGGTAAAGAAATACCCTCTTAACTAAGATAGTGGTGAACTTAATGTATTATATGCAGATGTCAATTTAGTTTGATGTATATGTTAAACCTATATAATGTTATAATGCGATGTTCCTCAATAAAACTGATTTAAAAAAGAACTTCCCTCTTTAAGATTGTTTAAATAATGCAGAATCTTGACTAAAATGCTTTTATAAAACAATCATTTCTAACTTTATTTTATTTTGCTGCTAGAGGTATATATTCACACTTTTAGAACATTGCTAATAATAATATGAAAAATTTCTCCACTCATTCACATTATTTCTTTGGTAACTGAAAATTGGTGTTTGGCCTTCTATACTACTCTTATATTAGCTAATGTTTACACCCCTCTCTGCTGTCTATGACATTGCTGACATTATTTCTCTTACCTCATCTAAAGGATACCTCAATTACCAAAAACCCGATGTTTCAGAATGCTCTTCTACATTTGGACTTACTGAGGCCTTGATATTTTAGCCTAGCATATATATATATATATATATATATTTGTTCCCAGAGTAGATACCTTATATCTTGCATCATGACCTGTTCTTTATTTCTTTTATTTTATTCTATATTTCTTGCCATTAGTCATAAAGACCACTAAAATGACTATATATTTTTAATTGATTTGTTAACAGCCAGTAGTCCAGGAATGCTATATTATCCCCAAGACTGTCACATTTAAAATAATGACCACTCTAATTCTGTTCAGATGTTAAACAAAAGGAAATGCCAGCTTTTATTACTGCATTTGCTTGCATTCCCTGTTTTGCACTAAACATATACTTTGGACTCAGTAAAAATGATCTGTTTTCCCAGCTAATTAGAAAAACTGCAATGATGAAAATATTACAGTATTCCTTGATGATTTGCGACTATTTCAGAGTAGTACTCATCATTGTCTCTTTACAGGAAGCTTCCTATTAGCTTTTGTGTAAGTACCATTTTAGACAATCATATCAAAGCAAAAATTTTGAGAACATTAAAATTAAAAACAAATTATTATTTCATGAATATCTACATTAAATTTAAAGACTGTTAGTGATTCTGTGAAATTAACAAATACTAGAAAACATGAGGCAACATCCCAATTCTTTAAAAACTACATATTAAGGAACATCTTTTTTTAAAATAAATATGTTAAAGTGAAGCAAAATAGAAGCATTTGTCAAAACTTAAATAAAAATAGTAATGATTTGCTTTCTAAACAGACTTAGAAATTAAATCCTTATCACATAAAGCAGGGAGAAAGGCATCATGACTTGAAAGAGAATACATTTTAAAAAGAAGTGCAATAATATTCTGATTTTATCTAATTTTACAACAGTTTTACGGGGAGCAACTTTCAGCCATTTAATTGAAACTGAATGATAAAGGAACTCAAGTAATTCATTTTTGTTCATTTTTATTGAGCTTTAGTAAAAGTACAACAGAACAAAACCCATCTGTCAGATGAATGTAGACAATAGTGGTATACAATTACAGGCATGCTTATGAAAGAAACCAATAAAAGTTGCTACAAAAGTAAAATTTTTATCAGTACTTGGAATACCCAATATGCTATGACAAAATTTATGGGAAAAAAACATTTTTGTGTATCAAAGGACATTATCAGTAAAGTGAAAAGACAGCTAGAGAATATTTTCTAATTTTATGTGTGTTTGTGTGTATATAGTATAAGGTTCTGAATATAGAATAGTTAAAAAAAGTTGTAATAAGCAACAAAAAGACAATCCAATTAAAAGATGAACAAGGGATAATTTTTTTCTCCGAAGAAGATATACAAATGACCAACAAACATATGTAAATATGCTCATCATTACTAGTCATTAGAGAAATAAAAATTAAACCCTAGATACCACTTCATACCCAAAAGGATGGCATAATGAAGATGATAACAATAATCAATATAAATAGCATGCATTGGCAAGGATGTGGAGAAATTAGAATACTTCTAAATTGTTAGTGAGAATATAAAATTGTTTCGTCTTTTTGGAAACAGTTTGATAGAATTATCCATTCTTAGTTATGTACTTGAGAGTTGAAAATATATATATACACACAAACTTGTACAAGAATCTTCCTACCATTTTTGTTTATAATAGCCAAAAAATTCAGAGTCCTCATCTGTGCTCAGGAGGTTAAGATGTACGCTTTGAAAACCAGGGACCCACGTTCCAGACTTGAGGCCAGGGAGGTGAGAAAAAAAAAGAAAACAAAAAGATCAAAGAAATCCAGATGTCCATCAACTGATGAATAGAGAACAAATGCGATGCATTGATACAATAGAATATCATTCAGTCTGCGAAAGGAATGAAATATAGTACTTACTATAACATGGATGAAACTTGAATGCACTATGTTAAGCAGAAGGAGACAGTCACAAAGGATCACATATTGTGTGGTTCCATTATATGTAACTTTCAGAACAGGTAAAGAGAGACAGAAAGTGCTGATGACTACAGATAAGGAGGAATGGGGAGTGACAGAGGGCCCAGGGTTTCTTTATGGAGTGATGAAAATATTTTGAAAACATGTAGAGGTGGCAATTGCTCAATATTGAAAATGCACTAAACCTTTTTGGAATAGTATGCGTTAAAATGGTTAATGATCAATATTATGTTATGTGAATCTAACCCAATAAAATCAATGAAAAATAAGTTTATAGGACGTTCTCAAATCAGGTAGAAACTTACTTTGAATATTCTAGATAAAACTGAACAACTCATACTAATTAAAGCAAAATAATGCTCTTTTGTTTGATTAACCTAAGCCAGTTTAGGAAACCTAAGTCCTGGATCTGAGCTGTGTGATCTAAGGTACATCATTCATCTTCTTCCTGCTTTACTAGTTTTACCTGTTAGCTTGAAGGAATTGTAGGGTACAAATCATCTTCACTTACATGAGTGATTTTATGTATGTAGGGAAGGGGGCATTGTGGTTACCACTTGAAAGGATGAGTAATGTGAAGAGTTTCAAAAGATAGTCCAGAAAATCATTCTAAGATGTAGAAGGTAAGCAACCTTTATAAGCAAAGTGAAGGAAGGAGAAGCAAAAAAACACATGCAAAACTATTTACTTGTTTAGGCTCTTGATGTGAATGTTATTAGATGTAAAATAGAATTAGAGAATATCACAGCTGGAAAAAGCCTAAAGTTTGGAGTAGAATGGTGGAGGGTTGATGCAAAGAAAATCCAACTATTGAGCGCATCTTAAAAAATGGGATCCTTGTTGAAAATTCTCAGAAATTACTTCTCCTGAATATCTTTATCTCTTATTCTTTTGAGAATTAATTGTTAGAATATTTTTTATCCATCATTTCTGTTACTATTTTAATATATTTTTTAGTATTCACTCTGGTCTGGCTTAGCCAGGAAGGTAAGAATGAAATTACCTCATAAGGAATTTATTTACACATGAACTCAGCTACACAATGGAGCACATATTTTCATCCACTTCTTTCTCCTAATTGGGATAGTATTTGAAAATGTCTATGTATGCATATGTGCCCAAAGGCAATTTATAGCATTGGGTACACTTATGAATCAAAGAATAAATAAATATACACCTCCTTTCTGCTATTTTGAATAGCTGCAGTTTCATTTTCTATTCTAACTTGTGGACTGTTGAACTGCGTTTTAAGATAGCTTCTGAATTCATATCCAGAGATGACTACATTTCAGTAAAGAGTCACATGATTAAAGTGTATATTCAGATGTGATCTTGTATGAAGATAATTTGAAATATATGTATGGAGCAACTGTAGATTTTGACTAATTATATAGTTTTGAAATGACAAGATCCTTTCAGATGAAAAATCTTATATTTATATATATATATATATATATTCACAAGATACTCCACAAATATTTTAAGTTAATTTTATTGAAGGAACACTGCATCATAACATTATATAGATTTAAGAGATGCATCATTGTAAATCAACATCTGTGCAGTTCTTCTTTCACCATATAATTGACCCTTCCCTCAAACTTGCCTGCCCCCCCACCCAAGTTTTTTTATTATGGCATCCTTCAAACAAATTACAACAAAGCATATTTCTGCAAAGGTGGGTTAAAGAACTTTAGTTAAATAATAAGAATATGAGAGAAAGGTGAAGCAAAAGAAGGAGAGGAAATAAAAGTAATAACCCTCCGAGGTTAACTCGGGTCATCCTAAGTTACCTCAACTAGTTGAAAACAAATGTTTTTCTCTACCAATACAACCTAGAGGGAAAAAAGTCTAGTTTTACAAAGAAACTTTCAAAATCTGTTTCAAATTGCAAAGCATTTTCAAAGAAAAATAGACATGCAGGGATATTTTCCAAGAATAAGATTAGTTTAGGCAAACTAGAAAACGTGATAAATTCTTTTTGGTTCTAAAGAAAATATTTGTAATGGAGCAATGAACACTGTGATTGGAGTAGAGCATGAACAGAGGTACAATGCAAATGTGTAATGATGTTTTCCAGAAGCAAAAACAAAACAAACTAAAAATTTAAAACACAACCAACACGAAAGGCAAAATATCTTCTAAGAAAGTACTTCAAATTTTTCAAAAAAATTTTTTTCATTTCTCTTACATTTGAAATGTATCCATCTAATTTTCCACTGACTAAGAAGGCAATACAAAATACAGAGGTCACTGATACATGAACATATAATACTCAAATAACACATTTACCTTTGTACTCTCTATTATAAATTTATTCCATGTACATCTCATCAAAAGTTATTGTCCACATTTTTTTAACCCAATAGTATTTGAAAATTAGTTTTAGAAATTTGTATAAGATGTTGCACTTTCTCTTTGCCAGTGATTCCATTATTGATAAAGCAAGGAAATGTTGAATAATTTACAACTCTTATAAGTTACACTTTTATCAAGATACTGATTTTTATTAAAATACAAACTTGTTGAGTCTGGATCTGTTATTTATCATTAACAAGTTCAAAGAACTCCATTATTTTCCCAAAGCTGCAATCCTCACGGCTTCATTTCCAGCATCTCTAAAATGTCAGTATTTATGAGAGCCTTTTCAGAATTTGAGATGTTCTAAGAGAGTTCCTTTTAAAGGTTTTGGTTAATAGTCTTACACAAAATCACCATAAGGTAAAATCTTGTTAATTTTTTTGCTTGTTATCATCACCTTTGTGCTGTGTCATTAACTGCATGTATACATCATCAGATCAAACATGGCGAAAAGAAAATAAATTAACACATAATTGTGACATGCAATACATAACTCTTTAAGAACTACTATCAAGTGGGTAGAACAGTGAAAATTTCAGACTAATAAGAATTTACTAGAATTAAATACATGAAAAGAATAATATTTATTTTTCATTTTGAAGCAAGTTAATTTCTTCTTGGTGACCTGATACCCGATATACAATTGACCCTTGAACAAAGTGTAGGTTAGGGTGCTGGCCTCCAATGCTGTCAAAAATCTTTGTATAACATTGGTGGGCCCTCCATAGACTCAAACAAGGATTCAACAAACACATATCTGTATATATGTGGACTCACTCAGTTGTTCAAGGGTCAACTTATATCATGTGATGACGCTGAAGACAGAAAAGAGAAGTATTACATTAGTTACTTAATTTACTTGTGGCAAAACACAGAGCTCACAGTCTGCTAGGCCCTATGGTGATTGCTCTACTATTTGGTTAGCATTTAAAGATGTGCTTGTACTTAGAGCAAAAGACAGAAGCTATTTTCTGAAATGGAAGTGTCATGAGAGAACAAAAATCCAGTAGGCTGCTATAGAGGCAACATAGTCTAAATCATAACTATGACTGACAGTAATTAGTGCTGTCTTCTCAAGTTTCCCCAGCTTTCCTGATACCTAAGATAATGACTTCCTACAGATAGCACATGCATCTGGGTGTGTGCACTGCACATATGTGCACACATTCAGATGTACAAACACACACTAACCTCATACCTCTGCCTTGTCCCAAGTCTTTAACCAGCTACTCCTACTTTGGAACATTTGCTTTGAAGCAGAAGCATCTGTCTACTTCTGTTGGAGCAGGTCTATTTATAATTACAGAATCATGGCCTTTGCTGGATGAAATATTCCTGTATACTTGACTGCCAAACTGCACTTATAGCATAGTAAACTGCAAACATTATCATATTAAAAGCAATTTAGCAACATGGTTCATACCAACTTAATAAAAATGTCATCTTAAATATTGTTTAAGAGCATTAGTTTAACAACTTTTACAACACTGACCACCACAATGTTATTTATTATCTACATTATATTTGGAGAAACTAAAATAGAAATGAAAATAAGTGGCTGAACTCAGTCATATAGTTTCCAGGTAATGACAGGGCATTAATAATGGGTCTTCATTAATTTCTGAGCAATTCAGGTACATGGGGGTGATCTTATCCCTGTGAATTGACTCTAAATCCCTAGACTGCTTGTTGCCTGGCATACCCATACATTGTACTGCCTTGTTGTCTCAAACTACACAAAGACAATAATAGGCTATTTGACCTATTTGGGGAAGGGGAGTGTATTTATTAAAGGATTAATGCCAAGGCATGCTTTCTTATAAACTCCCTTCGTTTATGTCTGTCTGTTGTTCAAAGGGGTCAAATCAAGGTGTGCATATGTGTCTCTGGTAGTGAAAGACAAAACATATACTGTGTATAGCCCAGTGGTAGGTGTAAAATTTTTGATTATATGATATAATTTTTAGCGATGCACTAACACTTTTATTAGTGCATTGTTATCTGTCCCTCAGTTTAGTCCTTTCTTCTGCTTCATAATTTTTGTCTTTCTCCATGCAAGGCATTCAAAGCTATAGAGTACAGAAACATCTACTAAACAAAACGAATATGTAAAGGAACTATAACCTTAACACTACAGCTTGAGTTGTGAGTGTGGATAATATTTTCCATCGATTATTTTTCATCAGAACATTTTGAAAATAATTATTTTTGATCCAGATATTATAGTTTGAAAGTTTACCTAATTGGATTTTTCCCTTATGGAAGTATCTGAGAAATATTTGCTGATTTTGCTACTCCATGGTGCTCGAGAATGAAAATAAATGACTAGCAAACTAATTTTTTGAAAAAAAAAGTGTCTTAACAAAACCCAAATAAAAATGTTGTAATATAGAAAGTAGTACCAGATGGTCTTCAATATATGGCAGATTGATATAGAAATGTTTAGAGCCAACTGCAAGTATAAGAATTACTATGTTTCAATATTGACAACTTAGGAGCCACTTATAAAGACTTATAGAGACTTATAGAGACATCAGAGTTTAATAAATAGTGAAATAATCCACCATACAGTTCAAATATTATATATTTCAGTTAGAATCTTATGCAACTGCCTCAAATCCGTAAAAGCAAAAATGAACTGACCTCCACCACTTTGACACTTAAGTGGAAGGACAATGTGATGGAAAAAGAGATGTTATGACTAGGTGAATGTAATAGCACATTTCTTCTAATAAAAAAGAAAACCCAGAGATATATTAAACACCTATAATTCTTACCATATAATTAAGCATTCACTTCCATACAGAGTAGATAACTTTTATTTGAATGTATTACACCTTTCTTTTTAAATCACAGTAAAATTATTGGGAATCAGGATGGTGTTGTGAAAAGCACTAGGTAGCCAACATTCTTAATTCTTGTTCTGCCTCTAACTTGGTTAATTTAATCACTTTGTAGAAGAGAAACCTCACCCCCAGCTTCTAGCTGCTGTGGGCCAGCTGTGGAGCCCACCAAGCTATTAGAGGCCTTACAGTCTGGGCTGACTAGAAGGTGCAAGACAGCCAAATAAGTTACGAGCCAGATAAAAGGACTTTTCTATATTACCTGAGAATGGAGTCTTATGTGCATTTTGCAAATATGTGTTTAGTAAACTGAATCCTGTGTATTGCCCATGTGAAGAAGTGACATATGACTAACTTGGGTTCCATTTGTAATTCCTGTTCTAATTTACACCTCCCCTCTCTCTCATTCCTTCTGACTCTGTAAAAATATATCCCCAATTTACTTGTTTGCTCAGACTTATGGAGAATACTTCCTGAGCCCGGAAATAAACCTGCCTTCACTACTTCTAAAAGAGCACAAGCTTGGCTTTGTCGGTAAAGAGAGTAACAACTTTATTTATCTGGGCTCCAACTTTTCATCTCTGAAAAAGAATGATTTGGGTTAAATATTGGTAAAGTCTCTTTCACTTCAGTTACAATTATGATTTTACTCAAATCACCTTAGTAGTAACAATAACTGAATATCTGAAAATTTAACACTTAATGCTTTTCATAAACATCTCTGTTACAGTGAATTATTAACTATGAACAGTATTGAAAAATTTAATTTCTAGTTTTCTAGGTATTTTATAGTAGTGTTTTGAAGAAAATAAATATTTAAGCTATATCCAGTAAGCATCTATACCTCAATTAGAAGAGGGATCTTAAAATATTAAAGAAACGTGTTAGACTCTTTAACTTACTCAGAAAAAAACAATAAGTATGATAAATTAAATGTTCAGAAGCTCTATCATATGTGAAAGGTCAACAGCTGTATTAGTGATTGAACAGACTCCACTGCAGGTACATCACCTGAGGACAGTTGGTTCTTCTGCTATGCCAGAACACTATCTACTAATGAATTATGTGATAATCTATCAAATGATTTTACTCCTGGTTATGTAATTCTATGAGAAATCCCCTGATGAGAGCTTGTCCCGAAACTTACACTAAGTCAAAGATTCAAGTGAAGATTGATTTATCTCAGCAGCTAGTATAGGTCAATTTTCATTCATTCCACGGCCCAATTTTAGTGTCAAGAATTTAACAACCAATATTTTAAAATACTTTATATCTCTAAAAGACAAATTTAACTACAAATTTAGCAAATAGAGAAAACATTATACTTACAAATTAAATCATGATCACTAGCACAAGACAAAGAAATCTTTCTTTAGATAACATTCACTCTCAAATATTCATAGATTGATGATCCAGGCACTTTTCTGATTTCTCTTATGTATCTGACCTTTGTCTGTTTAATCTCTCATCACTATATTATGGGTGGGCAGAGAGAAGTAAGTAAATTCAACCACAAACCACTGTTTTGCTGCTCTTAAAAGATAAGAAAAACATCTCTCTAGTTAAATCCTTTAGATTCTTCTGGTTAAATCATGGTGTTTCCCTTCTGATAATTTCTTCTGTTTGTTTCTTTTGTATGTTAGCTGTTCTTTGTGAGAGTGATTTAGGATGGAGTTACTCACATACATTTCTGATTTAATTTTGAAGATTTTGATCATTGCCTGTCTCTAGTTCCTTTTCTAATTCAACACTTTCCAAAACTTCAAAACATTAAAGTAGGGCATTAGTTCCATTTGCATGATGTGACTTCAGTATCAACTTTTTCCTTCAGTGACAAGGCAAGTATTTAAAATGCAATCTGCAATTGTTTATGGCAAGACAAATCTCTAAAGACCATTGACAGAAACTACTCAACTAAATCAAATGCAGACTTTTGGGGGTTGGGGTACCTGTATAAGATATTATGTACTACACTTAAATCCTTAGAGAGGAGATAGTTATTTCATGAAAACAATAGCTTGTTAATTCTTCTAATACATTGAGATACAGCTGCTAAAGAGGACAGTGCTGCCAAGTCCATAAGGGTATTTCAAATGAAAGCAAAAACCTTTCTCTTAATTATCATATTCTTTAAGAAACTAACCCAGTGAGAAATATTAATGGGAAAATTAAGACATTGTAGTATAAGATCAGTAACTCTTTTTAGTAGCTTATCAATTCAATAGTAACATAAAATAGGAATATTTAATTGACTTATTGCAAATCTACTGAACAGTAAGAAATGAGGCAGATCTGTGCTGTTTTCTCACTACTTTTCAATTTCAGCAGGTACGTATTATTTCATATTAATTCAGTACCTTATATATTTTCCAGTGATATTATATGGCAATATTTTGATGACAGTAATATTTGATAATTCAATAAACATTATTGATCACTAACTATGTACAAGAATCTGATAATAATTATTCATTATTTTGAGTTTTTCATTAATGAAATAGTTCAATAATTATATAGAAATGGTTGCACAAATTTTAAATGGAATCTAAAAGTTCAGTCTTTGTAATATATAGATTTAATGCAATGCCTATAAAAATTCCAGGGACATTTTTCAAGATAATTGAACAAACAATACTAAAGCTTGTATGGATTCAAAAAATACCTGGACTAGCCAAAGCTATACTTAGAAAAAAGAACATGGAGGATTACACTCTCCACCTTCACACTGCACTAGAGAACAGTTGTAATCAAAACAGTATGGTATAGGAACAAAAACAGACAACAGAATAGTGGAATGTAATTGAGAAACCAGAAATAAAACCATATCTAATGGTCAGTTAATCTATGGCAAAGCAGTCAAGAACTTAGAAGGGAAGACAGAAAGTTATCAAAAAATTTTCAAAAACTGGTCCTGGGAACATTGGACAGATACCTGAAAAATAAAGAAGCTAGATGACTTGTTAGCACCATATGTAAATATTAACTCAGAATGGATCAAAGACCTTTATATAAGACATGAAACCATAAATTACATAGATCAAAATGTAGGAAAGTTGCTCTATGATATCAACTGCAAATATGCTTTTGGGGGAAGTGACATCTATGCCAAAAGTAACTTAAGCAAAACTAAACAATTGGGATTAGATCAAATGAAAAATAATCTGTACAGTGAAAGGAACCACCACAAACATAAAAGCAAGCTATGGAATGGGAGAAGATAATTAGACAACATTCATCAGACAAGATTTTAATGTCCAAAATATATAAAGAGCTCATACATCTCAACTACAAAAAAGGCAAATGACCACATTAAAAAAATGACGAGAAGAACTGGATAGACACCTTTCTAGAGAAGACACCCAGATGACCTATAGACTCATGAAAAATGTTCTACATCACTCACCATCACAGATATGTAAATAACAATACAGTGAGATAGCACCGTGCACCAGTGAGAATGGCCTGTATCAAAATGACTAGAAACAGCAGTGTTGGAAAAGATATGGAGAAAAAAGAACCCTCCTATACTGTTTGTAGAAATATAAATTAGTGTACACTCTTTGGAAAATGGTATGAAGACTCCTTTAAAAATAAAAATGGTATGAAGCTTCCTTAAGAAATAAAAATGGAGCCGCCATTCAATTTTGCAATCTTACTTCTAGGCATGTACCCTGAGAATGCAAAAGCTCTACTATGTTCATAATAGCACAATTCACAATAGTCAAGAGACGGAAACTACCTAAATATCGATCAACAGATGATTCGATAAAGAATCTGTGGTATATATACTCAATGGAATTCTGTGCAACTGTTAAAAAAAGATGAAATGTGCCTTTCGCTGTAACCTGGATGGAACTGAAGGCAATTATGCTAAACAAAATAAGCCAGAAAGAAAAAGAGAAGTACCGGATGTTTTCACTCATGTGTGGAATACAAAGAAATCAAACAAACATGTAAATCTTAACAAAATTATGGGACACAAGATTGTTGCTACTGGGGGTGTATGTGGGGGGCAGGGAGGGAGCAAGATTAGGTATGAGTTAACAAAATGGTGGTAAAAGACCCTGGAACTCTGGTTATGGGTATGGTGTGAAGTGTATGCAGACTGAGTTGAAATTCCATATTCTAAAAGCATATAAAAATATATACAAAAGAAATACCAAAACAATGAAAATATAGAAAAAATTCTTTGGTTTAAGTCTTTTTCTCCTTTCTTTGCCAAATTACCTCACTGGGCTATACCTATAATTAAAAAAATAAATAAACCAGTAGACAATTATGTTTTTATGAATAGAAATATGTATTTTGGGGAACTAATTCATTCTTTTGAAAAAGTTTGACAAAGTCATGCACTGCTGGTTGCCTTTAGTACTATAATAAGGCCAACTATCTAACTCCTTTCCCATGTAGTTTTAATTTTTCCCTAGTAGTCAGGTCTTGAGTATATAGTAATGATTATTCAGGTATTGAAGGATGTAAAAGATTTTTTAGGTAGTTGAGAATCTGAATAGAAATCTAGTAATAGAGAATTATGTATGTAACACATAAGTCAAAGGCATGAAATAGTCGAAATAAAAAAATCTCAACAAAATAGCATCTTTTTGTTGTTACAAGGAATTAGTTTTTAATTCTAGCTTCCATATTGTTCAGTTTTAAGAAATTGCCTAAGAGGAAAAGAGCTTTGAGTAATATGAAGTCTGAACTTTGAATAATTTCTGGGAGACAATAAAGTCTACAGTTATCAAATCAGAAATTAGATAAGTCTTTTGTGATCCAGCCAAGGAATGAAATAGTGACAGGGATGGAAGTACCTATAGTCCAGATACAGTGAAAAGGGATTTGATTCTTAATGTATAGTGTATGGACTTAGTTTAACAATCATAAAACTATTCATTATCTAGTTGTTATTTAGTTATTTCTATATTTCTATGAAGTTTTGAATGTATCAATTTATGTTTTAAGACATTTAGATTGAATGGACTCAGGTGTCATTTTAGTTTAGGTCTTTGTGGTTGTAAGATAGTTACTAATTAGAGTTGTTCATATTTGAGTAGACCACTTTTAAAAGCCTTTGTAATGAATGGTTCTGGTAACAACTACTTGAAAAATTTACATACCTCAGCCTTCTCATTTGAAAATGTGGATGATTAATATTGGTTCACTTCTTTGAATGACTGAGAACAATAATTAATAAGGTTATTCAAAGCACTTGATAAAATTCTAAGTGCTGTATAAATGTTTGTTTACTAGGAATAATAGCAATAGCAATATTTTACATCCATCAAATGCTCCAACTTTAAATAACTTATCGTCTCTAAGTTCCTATATAATTTATTGCCAAGTACAAATAAAATCTGTTTACCTATGCTTACTGCTGCAAACATTGAACTCATTACCAAGTATTTTCAAAGAGATCTCAGAAATAAACATAAATGAAATCCACTTCTCTTTTATTATATATGCCTACTACTCCATATCTTACTTGTAATAAACAGATAATAGTATTTCTATGAACTTTTAAGAAGTGATGAGGATAGAGAAAATTACATCTTTGGGGCTCTAAATTCGTCTGCACTTCCATCTTAATCTCATTTTTATTATGACCTTAGATAAAATCAGAATTTTTAATTTTAAAAGGAATTACAAAATTTGGAAAGTATTGTTCATTTCTAAGGAATATTTATGATGATTCATATCAGAACATACATTGATTAGACTTTGGAAAGAGAATTCTTAACTAGGCAAATCAGTAGATCAGAGAGACTGAGTGATTTAGAAAGGATTAAGGTAATTTAGGGTCTAAACCAGAGATCCCTCAGGATTTAGAGTCCCTAGACCCAAATATCTGCCTATAAGCTTAGTCGCCTTTCCTGGAAATTTGTATGCCCTCTATAAATCCAACTTCTTCCATGAATGAGTTAGCACCAGTGTCACTTCCTTACCTCAAAATAGCTGGGGAAAATGTAAATACCTATGACTCTAAGACACTAAGCTTTGGAGGAGAGGCCTACATTTTGTCTCTATCTTCCTCATCAATATAATTTTATAGTTAGGAAACTTGCCTTCAGATGTTAGGTACTCTTCTCCATAATTTATGATAATGGTTATTATTTTTTCTTATTCTTTATTTTCCTTTTAGCCTATTCTTCCTGTGGATTTTATAGTTATATCATCTTTTGCAATGCATTGCAGTGGAACCCATGATGGGTTAGCATTATTACACGTGTTGTTAAAATATGGTCTTCCCTTTCTTTGCAAAAGTTGGGGATAATTCTCCAGCTCTCTTTACTTTCTCTTCTCTATTAGATCTTTCATTGTCATGAATAAAATTTGGTCCCTTTCTGCTGATCATATGTAATAAAAAGACTGAATGATCATCTTTGTAACTTATCTCAGTGACTGGACTGGTGATTCTATAACTAATATAATGTTCCCTTCTGAAAAAAATGTGGACATAAACAGTGGAGGAGAGCAGGACATTTTATCAAGCTGTTGGATTTTTCTTACCTCTGCCACTACTGTTTCTAATAAAATGTGAGCAGCAGCTGTACTAGTGGCAGTAGTCAGTACCATCTATTGAGCCTCTACCACAGCTTCATATTTTTATTTCATTTTTACAAGCTCTGTAAATACATATCGATTTAAATGATTTACAATATTATTCAGTGCAAATGTGCTTTCAATAAAAATCAAACTTAAGAACTCATATTAATATCCTATTATTTTTACTTAACATTCTTAGTACATATCTTGGCATAGTTTTGATGAGGTTATATAAATACACTGACATTTTACTGTAGCCTTTCCATCTTCCTTGAGGCTACCAAAGAACAAACTGCCTCATGATGAAGTTTTTGGTATTTTAATGTGTATTTGGCTGCAAGTAGAAGTTTCTATATAGCAAATCATATTATGATAATAATTTGCTGTGTTAATGAATGAGAGTGACAATGTAAACTTTTCAGTGTTATCTTTATATCGTAAAAATACTATGGAAATGTCTCTTCTATTTTGCTTGTGTAAGAATCAAGGAGTAAAAGTGTACAACCCAAGAGCACCAGGCATTTTTAAAAGTGAGGCAGGTGAAAGCTGATGTAGTGTTTCATATTACTGCCCTACTGTCACCAAGTCAGTTAAATTTACCTTTTTCTAAGCCTGTTCCTGGTTCACTTTGAATAAATACAATAGCTGAAAGGAAAGAAAAAGACCCAGCTTTCTGATTTGTCAGCTTGAAAAATGATGAGGGCAATCAAAATAGAGGGGGAATGCATTTTAAGTAGCATATGTTTGGGAAAGTGATTATCTGTATTTTTCCAGGTTTGTTTACAGATAAGTAATGTTTTTTTTTTCTCTGTAATATTTAAATGCATTTGGGGAGGTTAGTTTCTAAATTCATGGCAGTGGTTACAATCTTGCAATGCTAAAACACACCAAATGTTTTCAAATTGATTACTAATCTAGCAGAGATTAGAAATAAACACAGTGCCTAAAAAGGAAGGATAAGCTAGGAGAAAGGTCCCTATTTGGTGTGAATAATATGTTTTTTTATAAAGAAGAATTTCATTAGAGTCTCTGGTAATCAAGAGTAAAGTCATATTAAGAGATTAAATTTCAAAAATTCGTTTTAACATTTAGACTTGAATATCCTATTTACACAGGTGACCCAATAACCATTGAAACTTGTGATGTATTTCTCATGTGTTCTCCATTATCACCAACTAACTCAATTTCTTACTCACTCTTTTCCATTAATTCACACACTTGATATATCTAGAACTGAGTTCCTTATTTGTATAAATTATGTATATTGTTATATAACATGTTAACCCTGAAACTGATGATTTAAAACAATCGTTTCATTATTTCACAGTGTTTTTGAGTCATGAATTAGGGAGAAGTTGTACAGCTGAGAATGTGTAACTCAGGTTCTTTCATGAAATTACAGCCAAATGGCAGCCAGAATTGCAGTCATCTAAAGGACAACAACAGTCATTCACATGACTGTTGGCAAGAGTCCTCAAGTTTCTCACCAAATGAAGGTCTCAGTTCCTCACTCAGTTCCTCGGTTCCTCTCTGTCTTCATAGCAGCATCTGAAGTCTCAGAATTTGGGTGAGTGGGTAGAGCATGAGAGAGAGAAAGAGACAAAATATTGAGAGAGCATTTTTATGAACTAATCTTTGAAGTCGCATGTTTTATTCTATTTGTTAGAATCACATCACTAATTCCATACTCAAAGGGAGAGAAACTAGCCTTTGATTCTTGAAATGAAGAATATAATAATATAATAATAACAATAATGATAATAATAATATATGTGACATTATTGGTCACTTATCCCTCTCAGTCATTCCTCATAGTTCCTAAGAAAGTCACCTGATTTATTGATTTTGTCTCTCTATGGCTTCACTGGCAGTGCTTGGTGATAGTTACCAATAGGTTATTTTTTACAGTCTCTTTGACAAATTAATAGTATTGCATACTTTATTAAAAGTTCTTCATAATAAGATTTCAATTCTCTTTCCTGTATTTTACAGCCACATTAAAAACAGGCATTTGTATCTACTTTTACAAAATGTTTGATACATTGTATTTAGCTTCTGATATGTATGGGACATTGACTCAGTCCTACCAGAGGTTTTCTGTTTCACTAACATCTTTTATAATGTCATTATACATTAGATCTTGGTATTAAACAGAAGGCTGTTATACATAGTGAAGAAGTAAGTAGAGCACTGAACTTATAGCAATTAGTCCTGTAAATAAATATTTAATAAAGTTAGTAGTAATTATTATTTTATAGCAACATAAAAAATGCTGTGAATATTTGTTTGACTTATAAAACCCAGAAAACCTATAAACTCATTTACAGAGATTTTACCTAGGAGAGAACATAGGGACTACATTGCCTAACTTCTTTAATTTACAGATGCAGATCGAATAACTTATTTTCTAGAATAAAGAGCCTGAAGATTATAAAAAAACGTTTTGTTCACATAGGAAATAGTAAAAAGTTTTTAACAAGTCAATGGTAATGCTGAATTTCAGATTGTCACCAAGATAGGAAAAACATACAGTTGGTCACAGTGACTCATTTAGGTAACTCTTGTGATTAAAGGATATAATTCTTATTCAATGTGTTGACACAGTATCCATTTTATTCTGCTTGAAAAATGATAGCACTCTGGCTGTTTTACATTTAAGAATATAAAATGCTATTTAAAGTGTTTTCCTGTATAATAACTGATTTTCTCTTCACAAAGATCTTGAGCAATAGGAGAAAGTATAACATTTTTATGTTAGAAAAGCAGGTTCACTTAAGTGACCTTACTTTCTTTTCCACTAGTCTATGATTCTCTCTTTGTCTATAATTTATATGTAGTATACTTACTTATTTATTCCCTATCTTGTTCCCAAAAGGATTTAAGATAACTTATAAAATTCATATGGCAAAATGGGTTGAAACAAAAAGTAAAGAAAATCAATCAGGCAAAATAAAAATAAACGTAGAAAAATGAAAGAAAGTCAGGGGTGATATAATATATAAAATTAGTGTCATAATACCAGTGCACCTGCTAGAAGTAGGCCAAATATTTATATCTGAGTTTTCTAATTAATATTTAGTACAATGATAGGTACATGACTCATAGTAAATAGAAGATAAAAAAAAAGTTGGTTTCATAAAAGAAATAAAATTATATCTGATGCTGAGACACATAAGAAAATTTCCCAAAGCCTTATTATAAAGGATATTTTATATAAAATTGTGATCAAGGTGCTCAGCAATAGCTTTACAGTAAATACAATAAAATAATTCATAAGATTTTTCCTTATAAGCTTCTTCAAGATAATGACATCAATACCTATTTTATATGCTTCTTAAATTATATAATTTTAAGTTCACCTTACATAAAATCATACAATATAAGATATAATTGACTACTCTATCAAAATCAGCAAAACTTCTCTTTGAGAATTACTGTTGTTGCATTGCACGGATGCACAGATGTTCACACGCACTGCTGGACAAAGTCCAGCACTATTGCTGACAAATTTTTGGTAAATAGAGAAATGCTCTGCATAACTTTTAGGCAATCCTCTATAAACCCTATTCCATGCATATATTTTAAATTTGAAAATGAGGACACTAAATCTGCTTTTCTCATAGAGTTGCTGCAAGGAGTAAATTAAAAGAAAGGAAAATATTCATAGCATGTGACACAGGAAGCAATGAATACACACTAATTATTATTTCCCAATATGGATAAAATTACTCTAAAATGATTAACAATCTTTTGCTAAGAGGCAAGTGAGAAAAAAGTCCCCATTGTATAATGTTTATTTTTACTTCTTTGGAGAATTAGTAGGGAGAGGTATGCTCTATTTAGAATAAACAAATTGTTTGCAGCATTTAAGCTATTTTTTGTACTTAAAAATGTTGCTTCCTTTGTGATACTGATATATTTTGTGATTTTAGACAAATTTTACCTTGATCTAAGTCTCATTTTCAAAATGATGGAGATGGACTAGATGCTCTTTATGGTTCATTCTATAGCTAATATGCTATATTTCTATAATTGTTTGAAAGTATATTCTGGTGATAAACAATTATAGAATTTTCCTTATTCTTCTTATATTAGCTTTTTCCTTTAACAATTAATTCTGTTATGACCCTTCCTATTTGTACTATTTGTCATGTTATATCTTTTATCCCTAGAGTGAAATTCTCTTTC